>CAJDSM010035702.1:2106-13768 GCA_903981925.1 Ostrea lurida | reverse complement strand
ATACACAAAACGTCGTCGATAAATCAAAATGTCGAATTTAGAAGTTTCTTCTCATGTAGAATTTTTTTAATAAATTCGGTCTCGGAAGAGTATAAAAACAGGTCAGCTAACATTGGAGCACAGCTCGTGCCCATGGGAATTCCAATGGACTGTTGGAATGGAAAACCTGATCACCAAAAACTACAACAATGTTGTCAATAAGGAAATCAAGCATTGCTTAATATCAACTTCAGAGTACCGTGGGTAGAAAAAGAGAGAAGTTTAACAAAGTAAGTTCACTAGATATGAATATAATTATTCAATTTTCCGTTTTTGTTGAAGAATCAACCGTCTATAATTTTAAAAAGTTTAGTCTTTTATTTATTGTGAGGAATATCTATATACATATATTTGCGTAAAGTGTTGAGATGTCATACGTTTTGATGCTGTACATGTTAATATAAGAAAGGTTCTGGGATTTCAAATTTACTTGAAGTTCGTTAGAGTTTTTCAGAATCCACATTTGATTTGCAAAATCCGTGAATAAATATTCCTTAATTGTCGTTATTTTGATAAACTTTCAACATTTATCTTGATTTCAGTTCAATTCCAGAAAACTTGGGCCTACTATAACATGCAAAAATCTCTGACCGTGAGTCAATTCAAAGTTCGTTATTGATTTGTGGATTATCATACAATACTTAGATTTTTTTTTTTTAAATACACTTAATCAATGTACCTTATATTGAAAATTAACAACTTCTATAAAATAAATTGTATCGCGCTTTATAAATAATCAGAAAGGATAAGTCTGGTGTACTTTACATGTACGCATATGTAGAATGGGATTATTAGGACACATCTGGATACTCTAACGCCAGATGGCTCAGGCCTTTGTGACATTTACTCACTCAGACCTTTGTGACATTAACGCAATATTATTGTTGTCCAACACGTATACCTCAATCGTTATAAGTAGAGGAAGAATTACTTCAAGAAACTAAAGAAAAGAAAGGAGGAAAATTCTTCAATGTAATTTAGAAATTCGGGCATACATACAAGAATTATAATTTTTATTACCAGAAGCTGAAAGTATTTTGTCGAAGATCGAATTGTCTCAAATGTTTTCGCACGCATCGTCTTGACATTTATTCCGTAGCGTGCTCGGATGTGTTTCTCGCGTTGTCTGAACATATTCCCCGTAGGCGTCTCGATGTGCTTTCTCGCGTCGTCTTGACATATTCCCGTTAGCGTCTCGATGTGTTTCTCGCGATTCCGTCTGTACATATTCCGTAGCGTCTCGATTGTTTTCTCGCGTCGCCTGATCTACAATCCCCCTTTTAGCGACATATTTCCGTTTGAATCACACGATGCGCCCCGTCGCTCGATTCACTTTCCCGTTCCTATTGTCCGTATAATTTGCTGAGTGCCCTTTTCCCGTTTGTGATAAACTAATGAATTCAGGTTTCATGCTTTTATTTCTCCTTTGGAGATTTGTTAACACATTACCATTACGTTGAATACATATACATGTACAACATGAATGTTGTGAAAATAAGGAACATTACATGGATGGGTTCTGCATACATACATTCCATGGTCTATACACATAGCGTTGTCGATATTTGATAAAATAGTTTACAGAACTGGTGTGGTTTGCCGAAGGCACTCATGATGAATATTTAGCTTAATGAACTCTTCTCATCGGTCCGCGGTGGCTCATGTTAGAGCTCTCGCCTGCTTAGATCAGATAGTCGTGTTGGTTCGAGCGCCTCCGGCACCCGCCGCGTCAAGACAGACGTGAAATATATATATTATTGCTCCTTCGGCTCAAAGAGCTCGGCAGTTTATGAATGAGGACTCTCGTTTCGATATGACCTTAAAAGTCGAGATGGTCCCGTGTTCTGCAGTCATGTGTGGCACCTAAAGAACCCTGCACTGCCTGTAAAGCCATGAGTGCCCAAGCATAGGTCTAAATTTGCAGTCCTTTCACCGGCAAGATGACGGCTCAATATCGTGAATATTCTCGACTGCGCACGAAAAACACACAAATTAATCAAGGCTCAATCATCATGTTTTGTAAATGTTTCCGCAACGATTTTGAAGGAGTTGACACTCTGTTGGTATCCGCTGTGCATCCCTTAAAATTAAAGTAAAGCAATACAAGCTGTAACTGACTGAAATAAATTTAAATTAAAGAACAAATATGAGTGACATATATTGTTCGATTGAGAATAAGGTAATTTCTTGAGATCAGAGTTGGATTTGAAACAATAAACACGTCAAATCAACAGAAAATGTAGGCTGGCATCCCGTCACTAATTCCTGTTCGTCATCTCCGACGCAATGACCTCGGAGGTCACCAGTTCGGAATATCACGGAAGAGAAACACGTGTCACACACGTGTCAGATTAGCATGCCAATATAAACTATGAAAAGTTTGAGTGACACATTTGCGTAACAATTGCCTTGAACTTTACAAATATAGTACTTTTAGTCATTCATGACACAGTGCAATCTTTCAAAACAAACGATATAATGTATATTTACTCATGTCGGTTTCTAAATCTGTATGACCTTGACGTCAGCATGTTCGGTAGTCATTGCGTTTGAGGCTATGGCGGGTTATTCGAAACGCTCATTCAAGATGTGCTCTCAATCAATATCGCAATGTTTATTTTGTGAAATTTTTTACCAGATTTTAATTATTATATTAGTTATATAGGTAGGTGTTAACTTGTGCATATTTGAGCAGTTGAAAAAATGCCGTCAGTTACAGCTTGTATTGCTTTAAGGAGATGTAAATTAGAAGAATGGTCAGTGGACGTAAGGCCTGGTAGAGACCTTGCACCTAACAGAAATAAATATAAATCGCGGGAGCTGATTCCACACAACTCTGCAGATAGGGTAATTTCAAAGTTTTCAATTAGGCTTCTCTGAATTCTTGGGTTGTCGACACATGTTCAAATACATTTGAAAAGACTCGATGACAGATAATACATAATTCAGGTGCAGTGTCAGCAGACGATGAACTTGCACAACTGAATCTCTTGAAAGTTTGTATGAATTTTCCATAACATGCTAGAATTTCTATTATGAGTTATGCATCTAAAGAGAGTAAAGTCTGGATCCGTTTGAATGTGTGTTGATCTGATGCCGGTTGAGAAGTGATTGAATATAGTCGAGTTGACAGTTACTTTAATATCAATACAAACTACATAGAATACACATGTATTCAGGATGCATGCAGTAGGACAAAAGAGAGATAATGCTGTTGTGAACTTGGTAACAGCACCTGCGAGTTTTCGTTATGTACCACAATATTACTAACTAACATGAGTAATGCACGTTATTAATCTGATTTCTTATATATTCAACATATAATTATTTTTCGCGTTATTCAGAATATTAGTGTGCTTTATCTTCTACTTGAGTACAAGGAGAAATCTTGCCATGATCGTCAATGCGACAGGGATACCGACGACGCGTAACAATGTTCATTAATTTAGATTCGATATATCCATATGAACTCGATATAAAAGACACCACAGAGTCTTCCTCATCTCCTTCATATTTGGATGTTTTACTGAACACAGAGATTAACGGCAAACTGAAAGCTCAACTTTACGACAAACGGAAAACCTTCAGTTTCTCCATCGTCACTTTTCATATCTATATAAAGCAATATTCCATCACCTGCATCAATACGCCAAAAAAATATTGGGTCTGCATATACCGAGGCAGGCTACTAAAAAAAATAATTCAAAGTTGTTGTCAAAGGAATTTCATTTCTGCATTTCGGACACATTATCCATAAAAGACAGTCAAACAGAAAACGGGGCAGATAAGAGAAAATGACACTGAACAATGGTTGGGTATGCCTTCGTTGTCCTAAGGAGCTGGACATTCTTCCTTATCATTTCTACCGCATTTTCTTCACACGGGGAGGTCAAAAAGATTGCCAATCTTTCTAAAAAAAATTAGAATAATGCATATGTCTAGATTAAAGTACACATTCAATGAAAAGGCGAAGATAACAAACAGTGAGTTGATCAATCTGCGTAAGTCCCAAACAGAATACAAAACAAAGTTGGGCAACACGGGCCCCGGGATACACCAGAGGTGGGATCAGGTGCCTAGTAGGAGTAAGCATCCCTGTTGACCTGTCACACCCGCCGTACTGCCCATTGGCTTGATCAGGTATTAGGAATAATCTGTAGTCAATATTAAGAAGGCTTAACGATTGCTATGAACACGTCTGACATGCAATTTGACCCAATTGTATACCTTACCATTTTTTTCAACTTTAATTTCTAGCCTTAATTCTATTAATTGTTGTACTGTTTGGTCTCTTAAAGAGAAATAACTCTGCCATATATAACCACGTTATCCTATAAAATATATTTGCATCATTCTAGTATTAAATTAGAATTTTAATGACCGGTCCTGTTAATTCAAACTGATGATGTCATCGTTTATCGTTAAAAAATATGCTTCTTATATCTAAGGCGCACAATTATACTACAGTTACCACTTTATGCACATTCATCTTTTACAGTCAATTAAAACATGATTTTCAACTTCGTATATATTTCCTTAAATCTAAATATGAACAAATTTTTATTCTTTTCACTTCAATTACAAATAGGAAAATGTCTTTATCTTTAAATTACAAACTGACAGCTTCACTGAATTAGCCTGTGCATATTTTTTTAATTTGCATGATTAAATATATCCAATTTTTTAAATGGTTAAAAATCAGGTATTAACCAGTACATTAATAAATGAATAGCATGATCAAATCTCAGCACTAATAATTTTTTTCAAAAATACAATGAGTAATAGTTTAGCATTTCCATCACCTCTTAAAGATCGGAAATAATTATACACTATATACTTAGTCATCCAAATTTGATAATCAAAACAGTCATACAATACTACCTATTTTCAACCAAAGGAAATTTCTACTAAAAGAATGGCTCAGTTACATGCAAACGATGATATTTCAAAATAACTACATCAACATTCAAGGTAGACATAGTAAATTCTCTGAAATTCATGAAGATTGGGACATGACTTGTTCCAACCGATTTGATGCTTAAACAGATGAATGGCTCTAAGTACCCATTACACAAGCTTGTACTCTTATAACACAACGTCACAGATGCAATTAAACAGCTGTAATGTTTTTCGATCAATATGATTGTCAACTTCATAGCTCAGTAGTAAAAACGCATCTTGTAAACCCAGGTCTCCGAGTTCGAATCCCAGACTTTGTCATATTTACGTGTGAGAACATTTTTGAAAATCATGGTTTTTAGAATTCAAATTTCATATTCCACCTTTTTTCGATGTATAATATTATATATCTATATCTCATAATTAAATCATATCGTGGCTTGTCAGTTTGAGAAACCTTCTTCCAGAGTATGTGGCCACCTTAAGTTAAAACACAATGTCATTTTAGTGTAGGAAACAACGTTGTGACATGCAGCAGAAACACTAGACTCTATACTTTGTTTCTTAATTGAATTCAGTACTTTGTTTCCTTAACTTCATGTGAAAAGATAATTGTAAATATAAAAGTCATGAATTTGCATAATGAGCTGCCGTATGATATTGACAAGCTTTCGCTAAATTAACTGTGCTGGTTTATAACAAGAAAATTCAGTAGATTCTTAGTTTTGTAAAATCTACAATATTTACTATTATCAAAGTTGAATCGGCAATACACGTTATCATGATAAAAAGTAACTTGGACAACTTCTGGACATAAATATAACTATACCATCATCAGGATACTCGAGTACCGCCCCATTTATAACAGGTATCATGAATTAGGAATCGCCATCCTTGGCATGAGGCCCTCCTGATATTACAAAAATCAAACCAGTGCCTCTATAATGCAAATCTAAGCTTAGTTATAGTGATACACATCAGTTCATGACAGCTCGTCAGAGTATAGTTCATCGTTGAAAGTATGACTGTAGTGTCATTTGTCACGATAAAAGATAGAGTAAGTCCCTAGAAACATAAAAACTGAAACCGTTACGTGAATTATACTATTATTCCGAATAGTCAGCGGACCATTGATTTCAACACTTACTCATCGCTTTCAGCGACATTTTTTAAAAATTTGATTATATCTTAATCATATTCTTCTTGATAAAAAACAATTTACCTGACTTGCCTCTATGCTTATGAAATAAAAGCAAACCAAATTGTCAAGATTTTGAATTGCTAATATACAACGCAAAAATTGAACCAATAAAGCACTTACCCCCAGTATTCCATGGCATATGGCAAGAACACAAATTTGAATAAATAAATCTGCCGTTTTTTTCTATGAGCATCATTCAAAAAACTGTAAGACTTCTATAGAGGCTAGTGATTCTTACCCCATGATATTAAAACTTCATGTAATTCAGTTAAGATCTCACAATTTTCTGAGGCCTCCACTGGGCATTATTGAGTTTACTTAATATTATATATTAAATAAAATATTTATATCAATATCTCAAAACACAATTCATAAAAAAGACAAAGACCAGTGTAGAAATTGACCTATTACTGCAAGATCGCACAAACGTAACTTTCGCAAAAGTGGATTGGTCTACAGTCAACATTCACTTATGTATTACTAATATTATGAATGAAGAAATTAAAAACATTAACAAAAAATATAATAGGCCTATAAATTAACAACAAACACATCGCGATAAAATGCTCTCCAATATGATTCTATTTTATTTACCAACACTAAAATGACTACTAGCATTCGCTTCCATTATCGTCAAACATAATATGCGCTGGAATAATACAAGTGAAAATTTTCAAACACTATGCACATAGGACTAATTACATATACTTATCTTACACATGACAGATAGTATGGATGCACGTTTTAAAGAGTTTCTGTTTCTTTACAAATAAACATCGATGAATAAATTACAATGTGCAGTCTAAGTGCAACTTAAAATCTCACAGACTCAAAAAACGTGGCTATTTTTGCTCTACGTCAAACAAAGCCAATTATTAGGTAATAAGATTTAACTCACCCAAAATATTCAAACATACCTAAATTTGCGCATCAGATGAATATCTTAAACTCCTAATAATTTAAGAAAATACATATTTTTGCAACGATGTTTGATTATTTACTCATCAATAAAATAATTAAATTGAACTAATTTTAAAAACCATTTTTGAAAATTCCTCATTTCAGTATGAAGCCTGGCCTATTCTATCTAGATAGATTAATAATCGTATAGTTACTTGGAACAAAGAATCGTATATCATGTATCTTTTTTAAACCAATAAAACTAGAATTTATAACAAACTATACTAATACTACACTTGTATAATCTTTGTTATGGAAAATTGAGATCAGAGTGTTTCTCATACTGGGTAAATAGACGAACCCATCAGGGTAAAGCTCTTATATCATACCCATTCTGTTATCCATCTCCCAATAATAATTCATATTCCTGCAAACTGTTGCATATGGTAAGATATTAAGGAACAAGAAAAAATTCGGAACATATATTACATGAATTAAGTAAACTTGAGGCATGTTAATCTAACATTCTAAAAACGCACAATCAATAGCACTGGCTGGGTTCTCAATTTTTAATTTATTTTCTCTCCTTTTTGAACACAATTATAAATGAAAAAAAAAAAAATCTTTTTTTTTCTTTTTAAATTTCGTATATAATATATCCAAACATCACTGACTTAGTCTGAACAATCATAAAATACTATGCTACTTCATATTTCATTAAATGTAATTGGAAAATTCTGCATACTTTTAAGGCTAAGAGAACATTGAATATTAGAATACATCTTCGTTAAATTTACTCTGCAAAAATTAGCCCTTCGTTTTTAAACAATAAATATTAAATAAGTATAATAAATAAATAAATGGACTAAGAGACGCAGCCACTCCAAGGGCGAATCCAAGGGCTAGAATGGAGATGAGAGAGGGTGGTGGGTCCCGAATTGTAAATACTACTTCGTCCCAGAATAAAGTAAATAATCTTTATCGAATAATACTGTAAACATATCTACCCTAGACGACTGTTAATAATTTTTTAATACACCTGTGAAAAAAGTCTTCTAAAGTTCAACTGCAGAAAAGCTTCAAACTAACTAAAAACGCTCATCCACAGAGCACCTTTCCCTTCCCCCATAGCTTACTATTGTCTCTATCATTGACCCGCTAAAGACCATCAATTCAGTGTCCCATATGACCCGCGTTGAATTCAACCTCCCCCCCCCCCCCCCCGCCTTATATTTCTTCGATCAAAGCTATATATGATCTGATTTCGCAATATCGCTTAATCGCCAATATTATCAGCTTGACTTTCCCATAAGGCATGCAATCACAAGCGCGTCTCATATCATAACAATGTCATTAGAGGTTCACAATGTGCTCTGATACATTCTACTTTATTTTGTATAAAAATACTGTTACCCAAATTCTTCAATTTCATTTCTCTGTCACCCATCAACTCCATTTTGTAAACAGACACACATAACTTGAATCTGATGCACCCTGTTTACCCGTCACAGACCGATTAATCGCAATTCCTTAGTAATGCAATTCAAGTCGCAATAACTATAATCTCCATGCGATATTAAGAGCTAAGTCGAAGCACCACTTGTGCTTGTGAATATTATCCCCTCCCCACCCCCCGAAAAAAAACCTGGAGAGCTATTATTATATTTTCCCCAACTAAAAATGCAAGTACTCAATAACGTTTTATACGATTTCATATATTTTTGCATTATATAGTTAGTCTCATAAGAATACTATAAAACGCTTTTTTTTTTTTTAAAAATCTTCTTCCCGTTCCAATACTTAATAGCCTTCCTGTAACAATTTTAAGTAGTCCGTAGCCTAACATTTTTATCACACTCGTTCGAGTTTACGTCAAATTATTTGAGTTTGAGGGAAATGAGTTTCAGGGATGTATAACCTATTCGTAGACACTGTCAGGTTATCATCTTTTGTGTGCAATACTTCCTGTCATTTAAGAGGTCTACTTTCTGTTTTGAAAAATTTTCAATTTTTAACATTTTTTTTTATTTTTAAACTATTTTCTCTTGAAAAATTATATAATTCATATTGATCAGCAATATAGAATAGTATATTTTAAAAAATCGGTTCACGCATCCCGAGTATCTGCTACTTTCACTTGTAATAAGTTGTACCGGAAACACCGTACTATAAAATCCCTTCGATAGATTTTATATTTTTTTTAGTGAGATTAACTCTACTGAGACAGTTATCATAGTAAATTTCCGTTTTTTGAAAATTCCACTTTCCGTTTCAAATATCAACTTCCGGCTTTAAGTTTATCCGCGTTTTCTCAAGATATATTGATGTAAACAATAAATTTTTAGTGATGATTAGACCTATATCTGAGGATGTTAGAATACCAAGCTTTACTCAACCAACATTTGCTCATTTAAAAAAGTACTACTCTTCTGTTTTGTATAAATGATCTCAATTTGTTATTTTGCATTATTTCTTGGAATTTGTACGAGAGTTTCAATTTGTATATTTCATGTTAGAAATGTGAAGATATTTACTCGCTATACTTGAAGATATCACACATTTTACGACTCGTATCTCAACTTCATTCAGTACGGAAGACACTTTTTTTCCGACACCAAGCGTACTATTATATTATTAATTAAGTCTTCCTCGACAACGAAACCCGTCATAGTGTATTGTATGTTTCTTTTATTATTATTATTAATATATTCTTCGTCACAACGAAGGACCTTTATCAGTGATTGTTTGTTTCCATTTTATTAAGGTCTCCGTACAACGGCACCTCTATAGTGATTGATATATTTTCTTTTTATTATAAGTCTCTCTAAACGGAAAACCTTATATGATTGTATAGTTTCTTTTTATTATATTTTCACCCATTTCAAAAATACAATTTACTCAAACGCCCTTGATCGAATTTCAGATTTTTGCATGCTAAGTTTGTTCTTAAGAGGTATTTATAAAAAATCCGTTTTTTGTAAAAATCCACTTCCGTTCGGAGAATATCAACTTCCGGTTTTTTTCAGTTGTCCGCGAGGTTCATAGATTCTTTGAGTATGAAAATGAAACACTTTTCAGAATGATAGACCAATGTATGTAATTTTTCTCTTGTACCATGAACATTATTTGTGGCAACTATTCTTCCTTCGTAAATCAAAGGCCTACATTTCGTTGTCAAATAAATTATTTTTTAATTTTTTAATTTTTATCTAATTTCTCTGTGCAATCAAAAGTAAAAACAAGATTGATCACTAGAAACATTAATATGTTAAAAAAAATTAATCGGTCAAACGCATTTACACAAGTTCTCTGCACTTTCACTTTGTATATTATTTTACCGAAAACGCAATTACTATATAAACGCTCATAGCATTTTATATATTATTTGCATCTAATTGTTCTTTATATTGATTATTTATAAAACGTCCGTTTTGAAAAATTCACTTCCTGTCGAAGATATCGACTTTCCGGTTTAAATTTATCTTTGCGTTTTCTCAAATATATATGTAAACAAATTAAATTTTCATTGATGATACACCATATATCTGAGTTATTTTAAATATACCAAGCTTTACTTACTGGCACATTATATTCAGAAAAATCTACTTGCCTCTGTCAATTTCTCATTTTACAGATTTTGTCGAATTTTCGTAAGAGAGTGAAGATTATATATATATTCATGTTATAAATTGAAATTTACTTCGGCTAACTTGAAAAACTCTATCGCATTTACGATTATATCTCAAATGCATTCAAGGACGAAGACCTTTTTGTGCGCAACAAACAACGTCTATATAATTACCTATTATTATTATTATTTCTCCCTCACTAAAAAATGCAATACCAAAAAGCGGTTGACCGATTTCATATCTTTTTGCAGTAGAGTTAGTCTCTTTATGAGGTTCTAATAGTATCGTTTTCTTAAAAATCTACTTCCGGTTCCGCAATAACTAGCTCGGATAAATTCGTGTCCGAGAGTGTGATTACGTAATATTTGAGTTAAGAAATGAGATTTTCAGGATATAGACCTATGCTGATAGACCTACGTCAGGTTATCATGTTTTTTGTCAATAACTTCTACTGCTTGTAAAATAGATCTACTTTCCTTTTGAAAATTTTTCAATATAACTTTTTTTATTTGTAAATATATTTTCTTAAATATTTAATATTAATTCATATTGTAATCTAACTATTAGAATATATTAAGATTTTTCACAATCGGTCACCATTCTCGAGTTTATCTGCTACTTTCACTTGTAACCAAGAGTACCGAACACATTATCTATAAACGCCTCGATAAGTTTTTAATGACTTTTGTAGTGTAAGTTAACTTTAGAGATCGAGTTTACAAATTAACTCCGTTATTTTGAAAAATATCCACTCCGGTCCGAAATATCGACCGCCGGTTTTAAATATCCGGCTTCCTCAGACATTAGTATGTGTAAAATAAATAGTATTTCAAGTATGATTAGACCTATATCTGAGATGTTAGAAATACCAAGCTTTACTTCAGTACATTATTATTCTAAAAAATGTCTACTTTCGTTTGTGCATCTCAATATTTTTGTTTCGCTTCATTTTTGCCTCATTTACATATTTATGTTGAAATTTTCTTGCAAGAGT
>CAJDSM010035695.1:0-13104 GCA_903981925.1 Ostrea lurida | reverse complement strand
GCGTGATATAGAAGAGAATTGGTACTAAAAAAAATTCTTCCATGGTGAAAAAATATGGAAGCTAACATGTATAATTACACACCAACAAATGTTGCAGCAGTGCCCAATCGGTTTCAGTGGCGTACGACATTTTGCTTTTGTGCATCGTTTTTGTTGTATTGCGCTATGCGACCCAGCAAACTGTAAAAAATATACTGGAATTTCACAAGCGTGTAGAATTTCATTCTGCCCGTAGTCCTCATGAACATATAACTTTTTAAATAGATCAAATTACTATATCTGTACCTCCTGCTGGTTTTGTTTCACACAGACACCCCGTAGGGGTCGGTATTACTATACCTCCTGCTGTTGTCCACACAGACCCCGTGGGTCAGTATTACTATACCTCCTGCTAATTGTTTCCACACAGACACCCCGTGGGCCAGTATGGTGTACTATACCTCCTGCTAATTGTTTCCACACAGACACCCCGTGGGTCAGTATTACTAATACCCTGCTAATTGTTTCCACACAGACACCCCGTGGGGTCGGTATTACTATACCTCCTGCTGGTTGTGTCCACACAGACACCCCGTGGGGTCGTATTATATACCTCCTCCTGGTTGTTTCCACACAGACACCCGTGGGGTCGGTACAACGGACGCCTCTGGATGGTGATACTAGATCTCTGACCGTTGTTTGCAGGAAGAGGAAACATCCCTTTGCCTTGGTCAGTGGTCAAAAAACAGACTGAAATGTGGCTGTAGTAATATGCCTAGAACAATAATATGATTTTGATCACGTGTCATATCTAATATCGATCACGGCACGTCAGCAAGTGTTGGTAATATTTTCAATAAACTTTTGGCATAAAAGGAAACACTGGTAACTTTTTGTGTATTTGACATTAATGATATGCATTGGCTACAGTTCATTAAGAAGAGCTGTAATTTGTTTATATTTAAAGCATCACCCTGATTGATATATTAGAGATAATTACCTCTCCCTAAGCACTTAGACATCCATGGAGATATAACACCATTTTTAGTTGATAAATAAAACTCGATCTTTCCACTTAAATATCCTCATACATGGTATTTATTTCTCCAATAAATGTTAAAAGTATTTTATTCGGATGTTTGATACCTTTCCTGTAATTTTGAGAGTGTTGATCGTAATAATCAAGTCCGTCTCTAAACTGACGTATAGAAAGAATTTCCGGATGGGTAAACAACATCATCCATTCAATGCAAGGCACTTTTTCAGAAATCCCAGTCTTGAATGGTCAATTACAATACGCCATCTCTGAGAAAATCGTTTCGCACCAATTGCCCTGGCAAAAATCGAAACCAATCTCGGATAGTGACGTTAAACTCAACATCTTCAACGAGGATTATATTTCTTATAAAACCAATATAATATATTATTTTACCAAAATTTCTACATTTGACCGTTACCTCAGACTATCGTGGTCAGTTTCGACACTGATAAAAAGAATTCAGCACGTACCCGATGGTACCGTGGTGCAGGTGGCGCTGTGATCTGGCTGCTCGGTAAAACCGAAGGACCAACATTGGAACCGAACACCAACTTAACCGCCGAGAAATGGGCATCACCTAATGGAAAGTTTCAAATGTGAAAAAGTATTCCTGTGACAGTTTAAAGATGATATTTATCTCATCGAACATAATTCTAAATGAACATCAAGTCAGAACATTTATAAAGTTTGAAGGATTTCAAAAGCGATAAAAATTTATGATTTAACTTCTTTTTTTTTTAATTTTTTAAAAAGGTGAAAATAACAAAACAGTGATCACTACATCGTAAGTTTATCAAAACAAATACAAACAAGAAGCATGCATGGGCAAAAACAGACCCATGGTAACACAGGTGTGGGATCAGTGCCTAGGGGGAGTAAGAATACCAACCCTGTCGACAAGTTTTATAAAATCAAGAAAGCTGGGAAACGTTAACCACCTGGATACACCCAAAGATCGGACAGGTGCCTAGAGGATGGAGTAAGACATCTCCTGTCGACCAGTAATAATCAATATGTGTAAGAGTAGTTGATGATTTATCGATTAAGATATACAGGATTCCAATTGTTTCTTTATCAAATTGACAGACGACAAGTCTTTGAAGAAAAAACATGTGCGTATGTAATTTTGATGATATAGTTCGGGCCTATCTACGGCTAAAGGAATAAAGTGAAAGTGTAAATTTCCAACTACCATGTTGTTTGACGTGAAATTGACCTGTAGGAAACCGCCGCACTCTCGTCATGGATGACTCCCACATCGTTACCGGGCACGCGGACGCCAGCGTTCCAGTTCGCGGGATTACCGAAGTTTGGTATGGACAGCCCATCTCTTGAACGATCTTAAACAGTGACAAATTAAAAGTGTCCATGAATATTGACCTACTTATTTTCCAGAAATATTTGGAAAAATCGGGAATATCATACCTAGTTGCTTTTTTGTTGAACAGGCGGCGTCGTAGCGATGAAATATGGTTCAGGTTTCCGGTTCGATACCTTGTTGAACGGTATACGCAGAAATGTTATCGAAGGAAAAGAAGAATACAAGGACATCCAAGTGATGACCTCTAAAATCTACGAGGGTGGGGTCCAGATGGCGCTGGTAGATACAGATGGCGTGAGAGCATCTCAACTAGCGAGGGCGATCAACACGGAACTACAAAATGGTGTGACTCTTAGACTACACCGGCAACATATAAAAAGCCTCTAGTTAAAACTGTAGGTGTTAGTATATATGATAATTATATCGGACATTATCATCATTTCAACAAGTCTTTTCCAGATATCAATGCTGGTGGCTTTCGATACAGTGTACTGAGTGTTATCACAGAAGCTTCTGTTGGCGGGAGTTCCTCAGGTCCTACGGCGGGAGCCCAGAAATGCAAGTTCACTATATAAATATGTTGTTGATTCCCGAAATACAACAGAAGTAGATACGTTTCCTGCATAATTTGGCGCAAAAGTTCTAACGACCATGATTTACAGACTAGAGTTGTTCGTGTGAATTGGTGATTTGTCGAATGGTATTTGAGATGTTATAAACCATCGATGATACTCATGGAGCCAAATTACCATAATCTCAAATAATTATTTAACGTTACAAGTATTTTTTGTAAGGAATCCATGTGCGCAATTATTCGTTTAAAGAGCAATAATTCAATGAAAGATACCATTAATTCAATTTTGGATATGTTGAATTGAAGATATCTTTCATTATATATCTTCTATCACTAACGGAATGATTGCGTGCGTAAATTGAGTTGATATCATTAAATTCAATAGAAAAGACCAATGATGATTATTGCGCGCGTTAATAAAACTATTGCGCGCATCAATTGAATTGATAGTTTTAGATAATTAAGAATATTTCAATCATTTTAGCTTATGTTAAAATAGATGGATAGATAGAAGTCTTAACGGGTTTTAATTTTTATTCTTCAGCGGAACCATTACCTAAAGGAGAAATAGCTGGCTTTGTTGTGGGTGGTGCGGTGTTATTGGTCGTACTGCTTATAGCAGCCATATTTGTTTACAGAAGGAAAAAGAGGTGTTATTAATTTTCTACTAAACATAACTATCTAGCTGCAATAATGTAACCCTATCCTTAAATTTCTCGTAAACGTCAGAATAAACAATTCGGAGACTCAGAGGGCTACACTATTGCAGCTATGAATGTTCAATATCTACACATCTGTAAGAAAAAGATGTTCACTGTGCCATATTGCCGTCTGAATTTAGATGGCAATCACGTGACCCGTTTTATCTAATGATAGAGGACCATTCTAGTCCCACGTTTTGAAGGGGGCTAGATTTGTATTTTTGCTTAGAACTGAATTACCATTCACTAGATGAGCACTGTGTTTTGCTTGCAGTACTACTGATGACCTTGGATTCAAAGTATTTGATAAGATCACCTTTAAAAAACCGAACTTCCGAAAGCCTCGTGTGGAAGTTCCACCTTCCTTTGGTTTCCGGTTTGGTGGACCTGAGAACGTCGGGCCTTCTCAAGGTTTTGATAATCCTATGTATGGAAACAACCCTCTGGAGGTAAGTCACGGTAAAGCGTCCAGTGAATTCGGTACTAACAAGACTAAAAAAGAAAGAACAATAACAAAACATGACCACCAAGAGAAAATAAGCTACTATAT
Source organism: Ostrea lurida (assembly GCA_903981925.1). NCBI lineage: Eukaryota > Metazoa > Mollusca > Bivalvia > Ostreida > Ostreidae > Ostrea > Ostrea lurida. The sequence goes on along the minus strand of CAJDSM010035695.1, from coordinate 8,940 downwards.
ACAGTGCTGTACTCCTTTTTCGCGTTTTTCCTGGACAGAATGAGAAGCCTATGGACATAGAGATGATGCCAAGTTCGCTGGGCCTGGAACATGAAGAACAGCCCCCACTTGATTCATCCCGGGGCTTCGACAACCCTCTGTACGACAACGCACCCCTCAATGTATGATCGCTGTAAAATATTTATCTGTAATTCGAATTTTTGTCACTGAAACGTTTAGTTGTTTACATGGAAATACATAAATCATTTTGAAAATGATATTTCAATTGCTGGCGAAATTTAATGTCGTAAAACATAGTCTCGCACTATGTTTGGTTGTCGTGCTTTAGGACTGCGTCCCCGGACTCCCATTCTGCTCACCGAGGGCGTTGTCGTTTTCTCTCCAACTACTTCTGTTATCGTCTACAATAACAAGATTTTTTGTAAAACGTTTAGTTTTTTAATATTACAGAATTTTTATGTTGATCATATAAAAACATGAAAGACTTATCTTTTTGGCATATTATTGAGGTTAGTTAAAGGCATACTTGATCTAACACATTTGTATTTTTAGATTCAGCAGAAACTAATGCGTATTGACGTTTAAAAGATTAAAAAGGCAGGAAAAAAATGGTTTTTAAAATTGTTAAGGTAAATGTAAAAAAGTTAAATGACATATAATGTTGTCGTTATCTGTGAAAGTTTGTCTGCCCAGAGAACTGATTAATTATACGATATACCAAGATCTGATGACGTTTCACAACGTCCAAGAAGACGAACGTCACAATGCTTATAGGCAAGCAAGGTTTAACAGTTTGGAAGAAAAAAAATACATCATTCTATTACTTAGATATATTCTTGAACTGGTATTATTATTTTTTTTAACCTTCCAGTTATATGTTACTTGAAAAATTGAATTTTTCACTGTGCTGTAGTTCATTTTTGGAATTTTTTTGCGTTGGAGGCCCCTCCTGGTATACTGCGTGTGAGCCACGCGCGGAAATAGCTTCCGATGAGTTTCAAACTAGGGGTCATAAGCAATAAAGCGGGGCTAAATCGAATTTTTTATCTGCCCCGACAAGAATTCAACGAAACTGTAATTCTATTAGTTTGGAGTAAGAATGAACAGTTAAATAATTCATATTGGTTGAACAAATATTTAATTTAAAAATCATCATAATCTTACGATTTGCAATGCATCTAATGAAATTAAGAGGTATTGAGATTTTGTTAGACCAATATGCCTTTAAAAACGATAAATATTACAATAAAACAACATTCAAATTTGGTTGAACTATTTTGTTTGCTCTCGCAATAATTTTCACTTAGTTGAGATCCAGTTGACGTATCATTACTACAGTCCACTGTGTTAGATGATAAACATGGAACAAACACAAAAACTCGTAGAAGTCGTAAGCTCCATGCAGACGAAAAATAGAGTTCGGGAGGAACAAGAAAAAGCTCTGTGTCCGAACTACTTTTGCAGACGATAACAGAGGTGTAAGTGAAGCTTGCGCGTAACGCGCCCTCTGTGAGGAGATTGCCCCGGCTCCCTGACTAAAAGGCAGTAGCAGTAGATCTTATCATTTCACGCTTTGATTTCAGGAGTCGATGTTTACAGACCCTTCTGCTGTTGAGAAAGATCCATCTCCTTTAGAGTCAAGACCCACCAGCTTTGTCAATCCTATCGCCATGATGAATGAAAAGCCAGATACATAATACGTTTAAAGCTCACGATATGGGGACTTTTCTTTTGACTTCACTTTTTCTTAGAGGGCTGACTAACTTTCGAAACACAGCTGGATTAAAATTGACACCAGTATCGCTAGATAACTGTTGATCGGCTAAATATATATAGAATGTGGATTGGAGCCTAGCTTTGGCTTTAAAGTCTTCTTTAAATTATTTTTTTACGAAAAAATGAAGTTTTCAATTAAAAAAACCCTCCATTTTATTGCACAAAATCTTCTACTTTCATAATGTGTGATTCCTCTTTGACAGGATTTGAGCTAAAATTGGTTTACAAGTATACTTTGTACATACATATGTACTATGTTTCAATCTTAGACTCGCTTTCAGTTTTTGCATCGGTAGCCCGCTTGGTGTAGTTTGCAAAAATTTAAATAAAGACTATGCACCTTTGAGTCTGAAGTCAACCTCTGTTTTATCTATAAAATATATTATTCTAACAGATGATATTACAAATCTTTTAACGTTCATTTTCATATGTAAACTCCTAATATAACCGTACCAATTTATTTGTGTGTACTGTTCACATCATCAAAAGAATCGTTAACATGCACACGTAATACTGCAGTATTTGGGCTATTTTTAGCGACAACTTCTTCATACCCGCCACCAATATACTCGCACACAGTCGATCCACCCATCAAAAATGGAAACTCGTCCGTCGATGTACGTTTCTCCGTGTTCTGTTCAAATTCTTCATTTGAACGTAGAGTCTGAACTACAGGAGAGGAAATCTGAGCGTTAAGAGAAGATTGTATTTCGTCAATATCTACTTTCAATATTGAATCGGTCACTGTTTGAACTCTCGCATTCTGTGTAGAAGACACGGAGGATGTGATTTCTGGTGTGGCTAAACCAGTACTCTCTGATGAAGAAGAAAATGAACTTTCGGCATCAACATTTCCACCGGAATCTATAATTTCATCGTAACCCACTGAATTCGGATTTGTGGTTTCGGTGGTATCTTAGAGTTCGGATTTGTGCCCACCTATTCCTGTTATTACTTAAGCGATTTGTCCTTTCATCAATTCCATCACTTTGCCTTTCCCCTCAATATTAATACTCTTATTTCCTCTCTTCATTGTCATCCTCTGTTTAATGATGTTAGACGATGAAGTATCGCTATCACCTTTTCTGTATCTTCTAGTTAAGCCAAATAAAACCGAATACATATCTTCTAAAATGTCTCTGCAATGTAAAAAAATGTAAATCAAGTAGGAAAGCATATATAAGTGTTAATAAATTAGAATTGAATTATATGGGTTTCGTACATTACCGAATATTTCCTTTTGTATGTGTGCCAAAGAAAGCTATTGCACCAACTAGTCGTCCATATTGATATTTTTGAATCTTAGATTGATCTAACTTCATTTTGAAAACAGCGATGACGTCACAAAGAATGTGACGTGACGTACGGGAAATAACGCGAGTAATTAAATAAAACTTGCCACAGACCCTCTGAACGTCTTGGTGCCTTGATTGTTCCAAAAGAAGAGGAAAACTTGTTTTAAAAGTACTCATTTAAAAAAAAGAAAGACATTTGATAATGCATTCTGTATCTATCGACGCGCATATAATTTTATCTAGATTTTCACCAAATTTCGCCCCAAAACTAAGATATTCGAGAATCAATGAAAATGTTTGATGAATTTGTTGTGCTAGATATTTTAAAATTATCCGGACCAGTTAGCAGAGCATTCCATTATTTTACGTGCACACAATAATGTTTTGAGAAACTACAATTGAACTCTTTTAAGTACATGTATCTCGAACACGGGCATCTCGAACACCCTTGGAGCCTGCAGTTTCTATGTGCCATTTCTAACATTTTTTCAGTACTTGTCTTGTAAAACACCTGCTAAATCTAAATTGCTTTCGGCATAAACACATCTCTATAGATAAAAGTACTATACATGCATTTTAGTAAAGTAAATGTTTTATAAGCGAACAATCAGGTTATTTTATGTGACCACCCCCCCCCCCCCCCACCCACCCGCGGATTACTCTATGAGAGCTATAACTTCACACTATCGGATAAAACATGAAAATTTAGATTTTATAAATTGCAATATAATACTGATAACATCAGAAAAAGAGTAACTATAATATATATTGTAAATATTCATTTAGCTTGTTACTTGCATAATTAAGGAAGCTTAGCTTACATGAATAGATACATTAATAATAATATTTTCTAGATATATTACCTTTTTGCACTGATATGGAAACTCATAATTCTAATTTCAGAGTTTAATAAACATTAGGAGTGGTGCAATTTTAAAAAAAAAAAAAAAAAAAAAAAAAATCAAAGTTTATATAAAGTCTTGTCTTAAATTTATGGAACTTTTTAAAATTAGTGATTTCAATCAATTTTTTAAAATCATAGGCCAAAATACTGAATTTCGTTTGTACAGAAGCGCGCATTAAGTTGGATCGATTGGGATGAACAAACAAAAAAAAAAAAAAAAAAAAGGGGGGGGGGGGGTGCGATCGAAGTTTGAACGTTGTTGGGAATTCGAATGGAACGCAGACATGGCTAATTTTTATATGGATGTGCTATTGCAAGAATATCGCTAGCGTTCCTTTCTATGCTACCTTATATTTTGTTGTATCCTGGTCTTACATTTTAATCTGATCGATGTTTTTCCCGTCGGCGCTAATGTATGACTTGAGCTCCAAAACTTCTGTGGCAATTGAAAAGGATATACAATATATGTATACCATAATTTAATTCTTGAAAACCAGTAAAACAAGTACACATAAGCAAAGCGTAATGTGTGTTTAAAACGATCACAATAACAATGAGAGTTTCATGCAGGGCCAACGATATTCTGTTAAAAGTACATCATTTTATCCAAAGGGCTTGTAAACAAAACAAAATTACGATAATTCATATTTCCATTTTTCCTGTATCGAACAAATTGAATTGTATCATATAACCTATTAAAAAATTAAATATGAAATATATCCATTTAGATGCCTCAATTATTTTATAAATTCGCTACGTCACATATATTACCTCTGTAAACATCTCCCCTCCTCCTCATAGAAATTTCTTATCATTAATTTTTATTCACGTGACACCTACGCGCGCATTCATCATTGGTTAAAACACCTTTTAAGAATTGAGGTGGATTTTTTCGATCACGTACTGGACAACAATTAAAGTCTAGTGAACATTATTTTGTTTGTGTAATATAAATTATATATAAGAAATAATCTTATATTTTTTCGGGTGATATCAAGTTTATCACGAGATTTAGACGGTAAAACTTTTCACAATGCGCTTCGCGCATTGATGAGTTTTACCGTAAAATTCAGTGATACCTGGCATCACCGAAAAAAATATAAGTTTAATTTCTTATTCAACAGGCAACTTATCTATGTTACAGACAGTGCTACATGGATAGAATATCATAATGCGACACAGAGGGATCCAGTCCAATTCTTTTCAAATTTGGTATGAAGCATTTTGGAAAAGGAGCACATAAATTGAAATTTCAAGTCTCTTGCACCCTTGGGGCGGGCAAAATCTGCCCCAAAGTGACAATTTTCAAAAATCTTCTTTACAACCGCACAATTTCTGAAGAAATTAAATGCATAGTAATGTAGAGCAGGAAGACCTTACAAAATTGTCAAATTTGGTGATCGGGTAGGGGTTCTGATCCCAGGTGGGGCCACTTTGGTACATATGTGTTATTTTGTAAACATTTGAAAACATCTTCTTTAATGCTGTTGATATTAAATCAAAACTAAATGAAATTTGGAATGACAGGAGTTTTCTATTATAATTGTAAATTTTGTGATCCTAGGGTAGGGTTTTGGTATTAGGGTGGAGCCAAAATGGTTGTGAATGATGTGTAACAATTGAACATTTTTTCTTCTTCTTGATTGAATGATCAAATGATCCAATTTTTTCAAATTCGATATGAAACATTTTTGGACAAAGGACATGAAATATAATTTAGGACTTCGCACCTCAGGCTTGTGGTGGGCAAAATTGCACAAAACGTGACAAATTTCCAAAATTTCTTCTCTACAACTGCACAATGTGTAAGAAAAATTGAATGCATAGTGATAAGAGAGCAGGAGAACCTTTAACCTAAATTTGAATTTAGTGATCCCCGGGGTAGGGGTTCTGAACCAGGGCGGCCAAACTTGGTACAATAGTATTTAATGTAACATAAATATGAAAAACATTGAATGCTATTCAAATTACTTGAAATTAATGTGTATTTGGAATGAGCAGGCCTTTGTTCGTTTTGTCTGCAACAATTGGTGGCTGGTGAAGGGGGGGGGATGGAGCTAAAACTGATAATTGGGCTGTCCAGTCCATCCATCTGTAGGTGCAGTAATTTTAGGCTCTAAAATTTTCCTTCCACCTGGTCACACATATCAACATATCGATATTCCTTGGGAAAATGTCCTATCAAAATGCAAAACTCCAAATGTCAAGCCTACTGGACAAGCAGAATATGGATTTTTGGCTCTAAATTGTATCCTTACTCTAGAGTACCATATCAACCTATGCACTACCAAGGAACGAAGATATTTCTTTTGAATTTGGGTGACACAAAGTCAAGATCAAGTACAACAAACATGAAATAGCAAAATCGTTTACTCTAAAATCATATTTGAAAGATGATAAGATGTGAACAAAGATTCCATATTTGAGTCTTAGATTGCAAAATGTGAGACTTCCTATATGGGCAATGATACTCATGTGACGTTAAGCGGCTGTGACCTCTGCTTAAAAATTAATGTAGAGTGGGATTTAACCTAAAACACTTAACAATGTTGGTCTTATACAAAGAATTTTATTACCATCGAAACATGTCCAAGACTCCACGGAAAGAGTTACTGAATAATGCTTTCCAATGGCATAAGTTGTCCTGCGACAGAAATGTTCGAATCTATAGCGTAACCTGCCCCACATGATTTGGAGCAAGCCATCACGGTCCCCAAAGAACTCAGTTGTTAAACGATTTAAGAAATATATATGTCATAACAAGTTATCAAAGTGCATTGTGTTCATTCGTAATCAATAGGTAAAATAAAGTAACTTTGATAAGTTCGTTTTTAAGTGAAATAATGAACGACAATTTTTACTTCTTCTAAGTACAGAAGCTTTAATATATTCGTTTGTTTCGCCTAGAATAGAAACGTCCGCTTTGTCATTGGTTGAAACGTCACGTGACTGTGTCATATTACTTACTAGGTTGTTCGGCATTACACAATTATGTTCAGATTGTTCAATTCCATAGAAGGAGGCGAATTTTCGATCTTCTATCTTGAAAACCCAGACATATTTCGTAGAAGTCACTAACAAACTATAGTGAATTTGTTACTAGATAATATAGAGAGCCACAGATAACGAAACGTTTAGTTTCATATTATAAAAAAAAAGACGCACATCACCATAGTTACCGTCTATATTTGTACGTCGCCGTCGTGAAGAAAATTAGACGGCAGTCACTGACGCGTGTGTGTTCCACCAATGACTGAGCACATTCTAGTCAGGCAAACAAATCGCTACCACATATCTGATGTTGTAATTGTTTTTGTAAAATACGCTTTACAATTATTGTTGTTTATCCTTAACATGTGTTCGCTACAACTGTACTAAATCGACACACATCTCTTAGTCGCATTGGCTCAAGAAAGAGAAAAAAAAGATAAAATCTCGATGTCGTTGACATACCGCGTTAGTGACAGTCCAGAAACTCTATTAGGTTAAGGGAACAATAATATAACCATTACAATATATTTAAGTCTACGACCTTTACAATCAATGGGGGTATAATCATTTGACAAACATTTATATTATATAGATATTTTTTATATTCTTATACTGGACAAGGAGACATTAACAACGGACCTCTGTGGAGTTCCAGACAGTCTAGTCCCCGTAGCTGGATAGTAGGTTTGTCCACATGTCTGTGTCTAAGTTTGACCTCCTGCACAGTGCGCTGCACTTCGGTTAATGACCAGCGCTTCCACCGCCGTTCACTAAAATGAATTCTGTTACAGTGTACGTGCAAAATGTTCCATGCATGTTATACAGTTTTCCATTGTGAATTTCATATAAATTTCTAAACAGTAGTATTTTTCCTGCTCTTTTTCCTGCATGTCATGGTATAAACAAACAATATTAACAAGGAAAATCCACCCCACCCCAAATACAAAAAAAAACAAAAAAAAAAAAAAACAAAACAAAAAAAACAAAACAAAACAAACAAACACACCAACAAAAAATAAAAATAATTGAAGAAAAATTAGAAAAGAGGTACCTGCCATGTCTGTTTTTGGCACAACAATCGTTCGTTACTCCCCGCAGTCGCACACGCGGTGGTTGCGGTTCGTGTCACGTTCTGCTGCGTGTTTTATCACATTTCACCACGTCACCTAAGGGGAAATAGCGTCTCCACTACTGACCAACACATCCACTGTTTAAAATAGTAAGAACAAAAATAAAGAAACAGATTTTGGATGGGAATATTGATTATTGATTGATTGATTGATTATTTATTTCTTTACGTCCGTTGAGAATTATTCACTCATATTGAAGTCTCACATTGCGGAGGGGCTCAAATTTGACCTATGATAGCACTAAGCTTTTAGCAGTGAGGGTTCTTTTGCGTGCCAACTACCTGCGAACGGGACCTCTGTTTTAAGATCTATCCGAAAAACCGCGATTCTCACTTCGTAAATTGCCGATCCTCTTAGCGAAAGAGCAGGACATTATTTTGAAAAATGAATCATCTTAACGCCCTGGAACATTATGCCTGCACATAGCTGTTTTTGCATACCCGCATCTACTGTGTCCCGACAAACGGATCCTCACTTGTCGGTGTCGGGTTAGAACAGAGCTCTGTTCGAAATCGATCCCCCGCTCCCACTTACACTAAGGTCCACAAGCATGCCCAGCTGAAACCACCATAACATGTTGTAACAAGAAAAAGTCATTAGAAAATATATAAAGTTAGAGGCCAAATTCCCTCTAATGTGCACGTGAAGCGTAACAAATGCCTGGTCCATCAACATAACGATAATACATAGCCACAGCCAACAGTAGGCTAGAAAGGGTGACTAGTAGGGGGATGTGGCTGTGCATCCACTTTAAGTTCAACTCCCTTTTCCCACAATGCATACCATTCATTATTTAAAGATGCTTAAATTGTTCAACGTTGATACAATAATAAACGACTGAGTA
>CAJDSM010035691.1:0-19185 GCA_903981925.1 Ostrea lurida | reverse complement strand
CCCTCGCAACATCAACATGTTTGTCAGTAGCTTGCCNACCCTCGCAACACCAACATGTTTGTCAGTAGCTTGCCTCGGTTCAATAACTGATCATACACAGGACAAGCTCTTGCGTATAGAATCAGTTGAGAGAAATGATCACCATATGCAGGTGATGATGGAATATTGCTACTTAAATATGGGAAGTAAACAATGGAGATCCCGAAGTTGAGTTATTAGTTTGTCGTTAATGCCTATGTTCAAGACAAGATCTAAGTACGAAGCTGGGTATCGAAAGAACATCAATTCTTCAAGTAGAGAAGAAAACATTGAAAACAAACATAAAAATTCATTTACTTTTATGTTTTACACTCTCCTTTTTAGACACGGGCAACCCTGATGGACGGTTTTAAAAGAATCAACCCGACTAACGTAGAAGCCATGCAAGGAACAGCTGCGGCTTTGGCGGAAATGTCGGTAAAGGAGGATGAACTAACAATAACAGCGCAAGTGAGTATATTTCATGATAGTTCATGTCATTTTCAGAAAGGTTTTTGCATTTTGTTTTGTAACTACATTTTTAGATGAAAAGACCACAATACAATATCTCTGTAAATTTTTGCAATAGGAAGATGCAGCAAGCATAATGGAAGACTATGTGGTTAAGCTGAAAGGTCAGAACAGTCTCTCAGCAGACGACAGAGAAGACGCTACATCCAACCTCATAGGGGTCATAGGTCAGTTTATTTAACCCGACTTTATGTTCACAAGAATGATTGGTTGAATTATTGTAGAAAATTATACACATTTATAATTCATAAACACATGAATATCAGAACTAAATTCTGAAATGGTATCATAATTTTCTGTAGGCAATACCATGCATGCTGCTGGTTTAACTGCTGAATTAGCTGAAGAGGAAGGTACAAAGCTGGCCAACATGGTAGAATCTTCGATGTCGACGGACGGCCCTATATCCACAACACAAGCCACAACTCTGTCCCCTGAACAAATCAAGGCCCGCCAGCAAGAGTTATTGGATAATAAGAATAATGTACAAGTTTCCATTCACATTATTTACTAAAATATAACTTTTCATAGAATGTAGATGCGATTTCTGTAGTACTGTCTCGGTTAACCGAAAAGTCGGTTAAACACAATAAAAAATTTGGTTCGGTTCGATTATAATAATAATAATAAGACCTTTATCCATTCAAGATGACATATTTAGCAATACAGCTAATTTTCAATATGGTTCCGTGCCAATATAACATTTTTACAGACGATATTAGTTAAAACAAATTAAATAACATATATTTTTTTTAAAAAATGCACAGAGATTAAAAGAAAGGTACATTGTAAATATATAGGAAAACAATTTCAAAATGTAAGAGTGAAACAAGTACAGAATGAATAATAAAAAGTACTTGATAATCTCTAAAGATAAATTTCTTTTAAAACATGTCAACTGGCTGAAGTTTCTTGCATTTCATTCAAGTTACACTGTATTCCCACAAGTTCGATTTGTACTTTCCGAATACTGCTCTGTTCTGTTTTGTTTACGCTTCTAACATCGTTGCGAGGAAATGTTGAATATTTTTTATCAATCGTTATCTCTCTGACTAATGAAGGATTTCCAATCGTAATCATTTTAAACAGATACAACGGGACCATTGCTGGATAGAAATCTGCAAGTGTGGCAATATTAGATTTTGTTAGGAAAGACAGTTAAAAGTTATACCAAAAGTCAGTCTGCCTAGTCTGGACTAAATTCAACTCACAAATTGAGAACAGAAACACAACGACTGAGGTCATTAATTATTATACAATTCACACAAATACTCTCACTTACTTCTTATAATCCGATCATGGGGATCCAGGTAACTTTTCAGGAACGGGGGGAGCACACGTAAAAAGCATTTGGGTGGGCGTTGGGTGTCTTGAATATCTCCCCAGTGGGTAGAATGGCAAATCCCTGGTTGGGGGTCCATGGGATCGAGAGCCCCCGAAAGTCGACCGAACTATTCCTTACATAACAGTCAACCATTGTTTATATCACAAATGTGCTATGATTTTACAAGCAAAATTTCTAAACAACAAAATCAATACGCTGGATCTGCCTTTGTAATCGATCATTAAAGTTCACTGCATTGTAACCAAAAGGTTGACTTCAGATTGAAACTCTATTTCTACTTAACTTATCGATGTGTGTGGTTGTGTTGAAATTAGACCGTAATTTCCACGAAAATGTATATTTGCATTTGTCACAAGAAAACTAATTATTATGAAATTTCGCACAGTAAATTGTTTGAAATTTAATTAGTCTAATTTTAATTTTATTCACATTTTTCCTAAATTAGGAAACTTGACTGAAACCTTAGGCGTATCAAGTTTCCTGAACGCGAAACAAAAATTAATCTGAATCCATATATAACCCTAATTTACAGAAATTCACCCAACGTGTTTTCTTATTTTTAACGTCATGACACATTGGGATAAATTGAAAACAAATTGAATAGCATATTCATTTAGCCATAAATTTTTTCTACGATTCTGATTTTCAAATAATATTGCTGATTCAAATTATTGTAACATAGTTGTCAATCATTTCATGGCGAAAAAAACACGTTTCTGAGACTCGAACACTCCTTGAATAACATCATTGACACGCTAGGAAAATTCAAAGTAGTTGGAGAGAAAAATGCAGTTCTTGAATCTCCAAAGCTAAATGTCACGCTTGCAAAGACAGAGACCAAAGACATGAATTACAGTAAGCACCATTTTAAAATATCCAGAATCAGTATGCCCATTATACATATGTAGCTAAAACAAACCAGTATGCAAGGAGAAATTGTTGTTATGAAATGATATCTGAATATCTGTAGATCCGAACTTTGCCGTAGGAGGACTGAGTGGCGTCCTTTTACCAAAAACACAAGTAATTTTTGGCGATGAAGGTAACGAGACTACATGGTTTGTAGAAACAGAGGTAATTTGAAGCAATTTTATAATTTCACAATACATTCCGATATACACACATTAAACATTAATGTTTAATCAATCCAAATCATAAAAATTGTAGGGTTTTTTTTTAAACAAACGATGAATGGATTTTAGATCTTTACTTAGAAAGCATGCTTATTAACAGGCATTAAGAATGACCAACAACCCTTTTACATGGACAAATGCAAGCGGGTCATCATCTACTAAAATTACCAGTGACGTTGTTACGTTGAAATTTCGAAACGACACAAACGAACCTGTGCCAGTGAAGGATACACAGCAGTACTTTGACTTATTTATGGATCGTGAGAACTTTGATACCACAGTCAAAAATGTCATTAATATGACGAAAGACTGGGATGAACCCGCTGTTCTTCACATGTTACCAGTGGCACCCAATAGCTCTTTGCATATCACCGTCAATCAGATATTTAAGACGGAGGATATACAGTATTACTTAGATTGGCTGGATTATCTAAGTGGTATTTCAGCTGATGACAATTCCACAGCTCAGCAAGATCCCAACGTGACAGACACAAATGTACCTGTAGGAGCTGATGCTTTCTTCATGGAATCCAAACAGTCCTTGTTCTATGTCTTTATCAAGTATGACGAGATCAATAAATGTTAACTTTAAAAGATTATTCTGTATACAGCTCCAAATTCGTTCAATGCTGTTTTCGAGGTTTGTTTAGTCAATGTATTCCATTTTCTATGTTGCTGGCATTTAAGTTTTCCAACTCTTCGCTTTTTAATAGTCTGTAGTGTAAAATATTTGCAGAAATAAAACAATAGCGAAAATGAAGCTGTATACAGGATTTTGGTACAGGAAGAAAGTAAAGCTTATTTAACGCAAAATAGTGTATTGAATTGTGTTATTAATTTCGAAATGTGCTTAATTGNGCTTATTTAACGCAAAATAGTGTATTGAATTTGTGTTATTAATAATTTCGAAATGTGCTTAATTATATCTTTTCAACAACACTTTATCATTTGAAGAGATTCGCATGTCACGATTCCTATTCATGTCTAAAGTAATGAGTATTAAGACTATATATAAGTATTTGTGATAGATTTGGTGAAAAAAATCGCAAATACTATGTCTAGGTAGCCCCGAAAAGTAGCATTTCTTAAGTGGTTCCTTAACTCTATGATATATTGCATTACTCTAGAGTTTACACAGACCCATTTTGAAAGATTCCAACTAGAAGATATGACACAAGAGAGTTAGGCGATTTGTTTTTAATTGGCACGTTTCGTAACTTTCATTTGACGTGCGGTCCTTTGAGAAAAAGATTTCAACTTTCATTTGTAAAGCCACAGTTTGTGTATGTGATAAATATCTTTGAAACAATAATGGCCCCAAATGTGAAACTGGTAAATTTAACTCGGTTGCCGAACTCTTACACTCAGTGTAAACGGATATAGTCAGACATACAATGAAATTACACGATTAATATAGAGTCCATTTGGATCTTTAGCTTATGAAAACTTTCTAAATTCGACCACATGGTATAACATGATGTGAGACCCACCTCTGATGATGTTTGCCCTACTCTTAAATTGTGATCGTTATAGGAATTGAGATTGATTTTCTCCTTTTCATAATGATATGCGATGTCTGTTTTAGGATGGGCGGTCCACCAACACCACAAGAACATGATTATAACTGTACATTGCCAAAAACCTTGGATGAATTTTTATCAATGTTGGACTACATGGATGCATTATCATATGAAAATGACACTTCCCTTCCAAGATCCAACTACCTACCAGAAATCCCAGATTGGAACACGTGCTTATTCTCGAACGACGTATTAAACCTGTAGGTTTAGATGTATATTATGATTTTAAACACTAATTTAAATCTGTAAAAGACAACATACATCTTTTTCATTTATTTTATTATCCATTGAAGAAATGAAACAACGGAATTCTATATCGCCATTAAGCATAAAACTTACGAACAATTGGAAGCTGAAGCTGCTGGCGATATTGCAACAACTGTGTCTTCCACCACTGCATCGACTACCACACAAAACGACAGAAAAAGGAGATGGGACGGTAAAAAAGATGGAAGCAAAAAATGGGGTGACGGAGGCAAAAAGCTGACTGCACTACAAGAAGCTCTTCTCGCCCTTGCTGGCACCACGACGACCGTTGCACCAACGGGTAAATATACATACATGCATACTACGACAGGNTACAAGAAGCTCTTCTCGCCCTTGCTGGCACTACGACGACCGTTGCACCAGCGGGTAAATATACATACATGAATACTACGACAGGAAAGTAGTTGTTTCTACTTTTCTCCATTTTCTTAATTTTTTTTAAAATTAAAATGTAACATTTTGCTTTTAAAAAGGTAAAGATAACGAACATTGATCAATCTCGTAAGTTCCAAATAAAATTCAAAACAAGAGTTGGGCAAACGCGAACCCCGGGACACACAAGAGGCTGGCTCAGGTGACTAGGAGGAGTAAGCATCCCTTGTGGACCGGTCACACCCGCCATGAACACACTAAATTACTAAACTTTGAAAGAATTTATCAAAGCATGAAATAATACAGTCAGGACAGATATGATAAGTAGTAAGAGACAAAAAATATTGGAAAAGACATTATTTAAAAACATTATCTAAATTATTTAAAACAAAAAGACACTGTTGGATTTAAACTTCTGATCTGCAGGTCAGTAACCTGATGCTTAACCTAATGAGCTGCGTAGATAAACAAACAAATCAACCAATACAAGTAATTTCACGACAGAATTGAATCGCCATCTTGTGATGTAAAACAAAATATATAAGTTTTGATGTGAGCCACACTTAGTGGTAATTTGAAATGCTTAGACATATATTAAGTAAAATCAAATGGTATACATTCATTGCAAAATGATTTTTCCAAAATTATCTATCGGGTAGTATAAACAATGTAAAATAAGTCTTTCTATTAAAAAAATTAAATCCTATCTGTTGTTATTAGATTCTGAAATTGGTTTTAAGTGACAACTGCAGGTGTAAGTGGTAGTACAAGTGGTGGTGGTGGTGGTGGTGGTGGTGGTAACGGAGGTGGAGGCGGTGGTGGTGGAGGAGGCGGTGGTGGTGGTGGTGGTAATAAGAATACTGTTGTGTGGCCACCTCCAGGCTCCTATTATCCTGCTGTTTACAACATATCTTTCTACAGTGCCTCCTGTGTGTGGCGAGACAGAAGTAAGAGCGTCTGGACTTCTGAGGGTTGCTTTGTAAGTTTTACTTTTAATGTAGTAATGAAATATGCAGTCTATCCTGAACTTTGAAAATGATATGTACATGTGTATACATATGTTAGTCATTGTTCGTTATCTCCACCATCCTGGTGTGCGTGCGTGTGTGTGTGTAAATACATGTGTAGAAAATATTTGATTTACTGTATCACTCTTGAAAAAGTTGAAACATCCACATATTGCTATCCTGCTGTAGAAAATGAATATGACCAAATTTTCCATTTGCAAGATAATTTATCTTGTTATGTAATGTAATATGTGTGCCATTCAGGTTGGTCCACTCTCCAAGCCCTACAGAATCCACTGTCTCTGTGACCATTTGACTGCATTTGGTGCTGGTTTCGCTGTACCTATGAACTCACTAAGTCTCAATGACTCTGGATTTGCTAAGTTGGATGAAAACCCCGTTATATTTGCCACCATGGTTTCTTTAATGTGTCTTTACGTATTGATGCTGATCTGGGCAAGAAAAAGAGACCTGTTGGATAAAGTTATGGTAAGTATAATCTGAACGCAAGTGTCTTGCAATAATAATCTAAGAAAAATGTACGGGTTTTTTTTTTCAAAACCTTTTGAATAAAATTTAACAACTTTCAATTTTACCAGGCTGGATCATCTCCTTTACCCGACAATGATCCTAGGGACAAATATTTGTACGAATTGACTGTTTTTACTGGTTCCAGAAAGGGTGCAGGTTTGTTAGTTATGGAGATTTTGTTATCCTACCCACATCATTATCGTACTTTAAGCAACCCCCTTTGTTTGTTACATGCCTGCTTGGAATTTGATCCACAGAATATGATTATTTACGATATCATTCCATAGCAATTTTGATTTGGGCCATTTTTTTTTTGTGGGTAGTAAGAAAAAAATCTTTTAAATTATAGAGTTTGGCAATGTGACTCTTGTGAGCATTAAGAGCCATTGACCTCTAGTTTCATTCATCATTGAATTATGGCTCTCTTGTTTTATTCATTATTGAGTCTACCTTTGGTATAAAATCCATGCACTTCTGACACTTATGAAAATAGTTAACTAAAGTATCGTTCCTACGAAATTTAGTAGGGTAGAGTGTGTTAATTAACAATTGACCATATATCTGGTTACCATTCCTATGAGGGCCGGGTAATCAGATCTCCATTGGAGACAAACTAACTTTTCCCATCTTTAAGCTTACCGATGCGTGAGCCTTCTGCTAGAATTTACAAGTAGATTTTAAACTTTCATTCGAATGTTCACATTGCCCCAGTTCTGGGCAACAGGATGATTGAAAGCGATTTATCAAAATAACCCAATCAAGGAGACCAAAATTTCATGATTTCATAATTTCAGCCTAATAAAAAAATCTTTTGAATGGCTTCCATGAGATATAACTTACCAGGTTGCCTGTATATATGTTGGTTAAGAGAGATGAATAACCATCAATGTAAAGGCAAAGTGTAATAATAAGTCGAATAAATAATAATAATCAATATTATAAGTTTTCTACAATTGGCAATACTTTTTCAGCATTTGTTATCTTCCTACGGTTTGTAATATTGCAGTAACGTAACCATTTTAGGAACAACTGCCAATATTTCCTTCGTTTTGACTGGAGAGAAATTTGAGACACCGCCACGATATTTGGCTGATAGCAAGCGCCCTGTTCTTCAGCGGTCCAACTGTGACGGGTTTATAATGGCGAGTCCAAAATTGCTTGGAAAACTCAGTCATTTACGGTGAGACTGTTTTCTATAGAAGGTACATAAATTGGCGAAGTTAACAATGTGTTAAACGTAATCATGATCCCAAAAACGTATACAAAGTCGAGTGTAGGACAACACGGACCTCCGACAAAAGCGAAGACGGAATCAGGTGCCATGAGGGAGTAAGCATCCTCTGCTGACCGGTCACACCCGCCGTGAGCCTTTAGTCTAGGCTTATATGTCTGCATAGAAAAACTAGATGTAATATATTTCATCATAAATCAATATTCTGAAGTATAAAAAAAATTAGAATATCTTATGGTGTGCTTATGATTCTCAACTTTTTTAAAACTGCAATTTTCTTGTTAATATATTACATTTTAACATCTGAAACATTCTTTCAGAATATGGCATGACAATATGGGGTCCAGTCCTTCGTGGTACTTCAGTCGTTTGCAAGTTCAGGATCTGCAAACTGGAGATAAATACTTCTTCATCTGCGAACAATGGCTCTCTGTAGATGATGAAGATGGAATAGTAAATATCTGAAGAATTTTAACTTCAAAATTCCAGTGCATATGTTTTTCAACTTTCCATAACTATATATAGTAATAAACTTATTTTGCGTTCAAATATTACTGATGCAAATCATTGTAGATTTTTATAATGGAAATCTTTTCTCGCCTTTCATGTTTAGACAGCACCCTATATGTCATTGCATTCTTATACAGATTGACAGGATGGTTCCTGTGGCTGGCAAAGCAGAATTGACAAGCTTTAATTACCTGTTCTGGCAAAAGACAAAGCACAATTTAGCTGATGGGCACCTATGGTTTTCTATTTTCCAACGCCCTGCTAGAAGTAACTTTAGTCGAGTGCAGCGACTAACATGTTGTTTGACTCTTCTCTTTACCACAATGGTTGTAAGCCTTGCATGGTATCAAACAGACACAAACTCTTCTCCAACACAATTCAAACTTGGACCAGTAACTCTTTTCCTCACAGGAGTGTATATTGGAATAATGAGTGGGTTGATGACGTTTCCTATAAATTTCATCATTGTTCTCATCTTTCGCTACTCGATACCCAAACCTGAGAAGAAGAAAGAATTCAAACCCAATGTTGTTGAAGAGGACAAAAATGCTGAATTGAAGAGCAAAAACGGTCAACCAATTGCTGACAATTCAGGTGATCTCAGAGCTCTCAGCAGACAGGGTACCGAAATTAGCATCATGAGGGAGAAATCTGAACTTAACCCAGATTTTGTGGAATTGGAGCTCAGGGAACAGGAAGAGTTCCTGGAGACTGGGGATGAGACCAAGCGAGTGATGAGCAAAGTGCCAATAACGAAAGAAGACCAAGCTATTACTAAAGATCAGACACAGTTCTCTCACACTGCTCAAATCATAGCATTTGAGAAAGATGGTGGAAAGAAAAAGAAAAAAAGATTGCCATGGTGGTGTATTTATATAGGGTACATCCTTTCTTTTATAACTGTAGCGGTGGCATTTTACTTTGCGGTGGAGTTTGGGGGTGTATTTGGTCTGGAGAAATCGNTTATAACTGTAGCGGTGGCATTTTACTTTGCAGTGGAATTTGGGGGTGTATTTGGTTTGGAGAAGTCAGTCAGCTGGTTGATTGGGTTTATTATGTCTTTGTTTGAGTCGGTGTTCTTCTCACAGCCGATTAAAGTCATCATAATTGCAATCTTTTACGCTCTTGTGGTAAAGAAACCTGAAGCACAGGATGACGATGATATCCAGCTGAATCCAGACTTAAGAAATGACGAGGAGTACCTTCATGATCACCTCACTGAAAAAGATTTGGAGGATCCACAAAAACTTCGACTGTTGGAACAAAAGAAGACTCAAGCAACTTTGCCACCAGAAATGGACTTCCTGAAAACTATTCGTGAGGAACGGTAATAAATATTGAAGTATTTCATTTTAGACAGAAATGTTTCTTCTATATCTAAAGTAAATTTCATGATGATCATGTTAATACATTGATTTCACGTCATTATCATCCAGGCAAAAAGAGCTTGCTATGTTTGCCATGTTGAAGGAGATAGCAATTTGCATGGTGTTCCTATACATAGTTTTGACAATAGCCTATGGCAATAGAGACCCTTGGTCCTACATACAATATAAAAACTACGACAACATCTTTAACGAAGGTGACTTCGCTCGATCCATTGGAAATCATACCATTCGCTTTGTTGATGTAAGTATGTACTGGCCATTTTTTTCTTTAAGAATATATTGTTTTAGTATTCAAACAATTTCGATTCATCGCGTATTTCATTACAGCTTTGTTAAATTTCAAATACGGGTATTTTCAGATTGATTCTCGACCACAGTTCTGGAACTGGAGTGAAAATGCGCTTTTGCAAGGATTATATAACAATGAGTTCTATAACGGTGATCCAGTTCTAGATAAACTCATCATAGACAAGCAAAGTATTCTAATAGGAGGAGCTAGACTACGTCAGCTTAGAATAACACCAGGTCTGACAATAAATTTTGGTGTTATCTGAGAGAACAAAATTATATTGTATATACACACTTGCATCAGTAGTACAATTGGAATTATTTTTGTAGAATTGTGCTACAGTCCACTTAATTACTTCGCTCAAGAATGTATGCCTGAGTATGATATGTTTTACGAGGACCAGACGAACTATAAACTGCGATGGAATCCTGTCAACAATTCAGGTCAGACTCGCTAACAAAGAGAAATGTATGCAAACATATTACAGAGTTTCAATAGATAACACTTGTACAAATTTTTAATTCAATTTAATTCAATTAACTTTGCAATCGTCAACTTTCCCTTCCTATGTAGTAATATACCACTATCACCTGCTTATGGTGTGTATATCTCGCAGATGATTCGATACGCAAGAGCATGTTATGCGTATGCGGATTTTTTTAAAGCGAGGCCAACTACTAACAAAAACGTTGAAGTTGCAGGGTTATAACGAATCTCGTTTAAAGTCATCATTTTGCAAATTCTACGGTCGCTATAATGACCTTGTTTGCGATTACAAAGTATCACTAAGTCATATGTTGACTGATTTGTTTCATACCCTTTGTTAGACTGTCATTTTCCTACTAAATTTGACTACGGGTAATCCCGTTTACTTTATTTCGACTACAGGCTCACGGCGGGTGTGACCGGTCAGCAGAGGATGCTTACTCCTCCATGGCACCTGATCCTACCTTCGCTTTGTCGGAGGTCCGTGTTGCCCTACATTCGATTTTGTATATGTTTTTTGGATTATGATTACGTTTAACACGATGATACCTTCGCCTATTTGTTTATTTAGACATGCATACATTACTTTCGTACCACTACATAAAAGGGAGACATTTGTTCTTTCGAAATTCAGACTCGACAAAAATGAAACGCTGAATAAGTACTTTTCATCTAATTGAATTGAAAACCAAAAGAGTGATTATTGATTATTTGTTTTACGTCCCACTCGAGAATATTTAACTCATATGGAGACGTCACCAATGCCGGTCAAGGACTGCAAATTTAGGCTTGTGCTCGGCACTTCATGGCCTATGAGCTGGGAGGGATCTTTATCGTGCCACACCTGCTGTGACACGGGTCCTCGGTTTTTCCGGTCTCATCCGAAGGACCGCCCCATACAGTCGCCTCTTCCGACACGCAAGGGGATGCTGGGGACCTATTCTAACCCGGATCCCCACGGGTTCCCCAAAAGAATAATGAAATATGTTTCATATAATTTTGAGCTAACAGTGATGAATTCCGGATTGTAACATTCAAAATATAATATTAAGCTATTGGGTATCTGAATGATTTCTGTCAATTTTCTCTTATTGCATAATAATGTGGCTTATGAAGGAGATACACACTACAGACATTTTATATTGACAAAAGTAGATTGCAACCCTTATAATGAGACTTTTATATGTGTACTAGTACTTGTTAGAGCTGTCCAAAAAGTTATTCTGTAGTTCTTATTGGAGTACATGACCATCTCTAAAGTTGATAAGCTTTGGGTTATATATAATGAAAACTGTATATTAAAAGTTGTAACCTGTATCAGAGACATTGTCAAATGTTGTCATCCTGAGTATACATTTCTAACCCATGATATTATGAATGATTACATGTACTAAATGAACCAGACCTCAATCAATTTACACAATTTGTAAATTTTGTCTCTTTACAAAATCCAGAGGTTTAAACAAACAAATTGATGTACATTTATTTAGATCAGCATAGATTATAGTTTAAAATCAGAAATGAAATACTGTGGAATTATTTTAATTCGCGGGGGCCCAATGTTCGTGAGTAACTAAAATTTGCTGGTTCATAGGGACGTAATTTCGTGGGTAATTCATAATATAATGCAAACAGCATAATATTTATAAAGTTGAAAGGAAAATAAAACATATTCGTGACCACGAAATCACGAACATTGGTCCCCACGAAACAAGTGATAATTTCCAGTATGATAATGGATCATGTTGATATTTATGAAAATAAGAAAATTGTAAAGTTTAATTGGCCCGCTAACACTGAATAGAAACAATTTTAAAATGATTAGAATAATGGTACTCCTTTAGAATTCTGCATAAAGACGTTGTCCATAGTAGTTTTTATTATAGGTAAGGACCTTAATCCACTAATTTTAAAAAAAAATCCTGGAGAATACCCAATTCATCCTTAGTTTGATGAATCTTGTAATGCTTCTGTAGACCAGAAATCCATATAACTAACAGGGACATAGCTTACTATTAGTGTGGGTGTATGCATGAAACCAAAACCCATCAAAATTGGTAAGATATGAATATACTTTACTTTTCTGTCGGCTGTCGTAAAACGCGCACATATTTTTTTCCTAAGTACTTGCACAAATTAAAGGCAGTTTTTTCAAGTTCTTATGGTCACTAAAATTACAAAAAATTTTGATTCAGACTAAATTGTTGCATACAGTTATTACTACATTTATGTATTTATTATCGTATAAAACTATAATTTGTAATGCAAATAAGACATATCTTCACTAAACCGGTGACACGATTACAAAAATTCAAAAAGACATTCCATCAAGGACTTAGTTTTGTTAACTCCTCTATTGATTTTACAGATCCAACTGAACTTCCCCACCCTTTCTTCAGCTTAGTCTATGTGGGAACTGTCCCCGGCTTATCCTTACGCAAGGGAATATTTCCATTCCAAAACCTACGTGGTGGCGTTATGTGGCCGAGTTGGCGTGCAACATTTTCAGAAGGCCGCAAGTCAAAGATACTGAAGTTCCTGAAAGATATCTACTGGGTGTTGACCAAACGAACCAGAGCTTGTATTCATTGAAGCCAATATCTTTTAAATCCTAACCATGAATTTGTTGGGGCGTTTCACTGTATCTTTGCGAATTTTAACGGACCGGAGGGTACAAAACGAATATTTTGATCATTGTGTAATTTGTTTGCTTCGATGTTGAGAAGCTGTAAAAACTGATGATTATACTGATATGTTCCCTTTGTTGTCAGCATATACAGTATTTATGGCGATTTATCTCCCTTTTCAGCTATTGAACCGTTTCCCAGAATGCATGTCTTTAAACTTGACCGCTACATCAACAACGACTACATGTATTTTGTCATGGCAATAGAGATCTCAGCATTGGCCTTTGTCATCTTCTACACTGTCAAAGAAATTAAGAAAATTAAAGAGCAAGGCAAAAAGTATTTCAAGGTATGTATTACTCTATCTCCACTTATGATAACTGTCAGTTTTATTCCATTATCTACATTGAACAGAGGCAATGTCTATGCAAAAGAAACGTCCATGATCTGTGATAGTACAGTGTACTTATTCTTTAACGATCCTAATAAGCAATTGGAACATCTTGAGTTGTTCGATTCTGGCCATATCCTACACCATTGGTTTGGTGTTCATCTGGAGGGCTGTTCTTTGTGCTAGGACTCTAACCAAAATTGATGAAAACCCGACAAGCTTCGTCAACATGCATTTCACGGTCATGCTGGATGATGTAAGTATCACCAAAATTAACTTTGCATAGGGCACTTAAAAGACGAATTTATTATATTACTGATATACATGAACAACCACAGAATTATGGTTTTCTTATGATGTTAAACTGCGTAATCGTTTTTTATTGCATCACATAGTTTCCATATTGCCAAATTCTTACCATGAAAAGGTGACGATAACAAAGAGTGATAAATCTCATAACTCAAATGCTAGTAAGAAATGCAAAATTAAGATTTGTGCAAATATGGAACCTTGGACACACCAGCGATGGGATCGGGTACAGGTATTTTCCATACTGCAAAATTCTTACCATGAAAAGGTGAAGCTATAAATGAACAGTGATCAATCTCATAACTAAGATAAAACTACAGAATTAAGAGTTGTGCATACACGATCACCTGGACACACCAGTGGTGGGATCAGGTACCTAGGGGGATGCCAACCGGTCGCTGTAGCCTACCGGTTAGCGCATTCGCAATTTGCAGCCGGAAGGATTTGGGATCGATCGCCAACCCCTGCATAGCGTCTATTCTTTAAGCTTAACTTGCTTAGGAATGGTCCCTTCCCCAAACGCCCGGCATCGGAAGTGAAAGTATTTCCGATAAAGTCATAGGGATTATAAAGAACGATTAGTACCAAAGCATTGAGAAGTCAGTGTTAAGATAAACATTTGAGGCATTTGATCTAAAGCTGGTGATTCTTCGATGTGTAGTGAGAAGAATCACATTCAAGCGGCGGAAACAACATACAAGAAATCACGTTAGGCGGAAACAACATACAAAAGAAAATCAACATTAAGCGGTGAATCAACATACAAGAGAAATACATTAACGGCAAACAGCATACCAGAAGTAAATCACATTAGGCGGGAAACAACATACAAAGAAATACATTAGCGGGAAACAATCATACAAAGTAGTCACATTAGGCGGGAAACAATTAACATACAAAAGAAATCAATTCAGCGGGAACAATTACATACATAATTAGAAATCACTATAGTGCTGGGAAACAACAATACACAAGAAATCACATTACCGCGGGAAAACAGCGTACAAAGAAAATCACCTTAGCGGAAACAACGTAACAGAAGAATAAAATCATTATCAGGCTGTGCCCACTGTCGCGATTTTTGCCTTTTGGAGTTTTAAATATTGTAACATAAGAAATAGATGTATTGACAGTTTTTATGAACCATTAGCCCAAAGAAATTATCAAATCAAGAGAAATTGCATCCGGGTTTTTGGGGGGAGGGAGGGGGTGGGGACTTGCAAATATTTTATACATTAAACTCTCTATCTTTTTTGTGTGACCTTTGGTAAACCAATCGTAGACAGCTCAGATTAACTAGTACCATATTTTTTAATTAACTGTTGACTATGAAAATATTGTAAAATTTTGTCATTCTTCATCTTTCAGCTTTCCAGCTCGGTTTGCTTCTCCTCGTCCTTCTTCTGAACGTTCGAATTCCTTCCGCTCTGCTCGCGCTTCAATAAGAAAAATATACTTCTCAGCAGTACACTCCGGCACTCAGCAAGATGCTGATCAGACAATTTCAGTTTCGGCTTCAACATTGCTTTCTCTCTCCGTTTGCCCTGGAACGGCTACTCCTTCTCATGTCCAGATTCGTTTCGAAATTCCGGATCTTACATAGTCAGTTGGACGACCTTATCTGTCGATGATTTGGTTAAGATTGTGCTGATGTAAAAATCATAATACTCTACAACATCGCAAGTATAAGATGCTCCTTGAGGGTAAAACTCCGTGTAATTTATATTCTCACCTCACTTCGTTCAAACTGTATAAATAAACTTCATATATCCTTTGCAAAGACAACTCAATATCATACTTCAGGAATGGGCGCTCCGCTAAAATATAATTTATCCTATTTTCCTTACTCCTTAAAATACTACAAAAAAGTATTCTTAAGTAAACCTGAACAAGCTTCTCTGTCCTACGGCGAGCGGTTGAAATTGACTTCGAAAATTGCATGGACTCAAATCTATTTTAACATCACTGAAATCAACATGACTGCCTAATTACCACCAAACACAACAACAATATATTAAAAATCAAAGAACGGTTTATGGAAGCAAAGCAGTTCTGTTATCGTTGGGGAGGTCGGTATGTAACCAATAGCTAAAGAAATGTTCTTTCTTACAGGGAACATTTGACTAATGACGCCGCTCTATAAGTGCCACTAAAATCACCCGGTCCCCTTCTGTCTTGGTTCTCTCAGTATTGCTTCAGTTTCATTTTGATCAACTTCTCTTGACGATCCCTGAATGGAAGCTCGAGAGAGTAGAATGGATCCTGTAATCAGTCCAATGACCACGAAGATTCGTTGATTTACAATACAAAGAGATTGAAGATGTTGTTAGGAATAGGAAGTCCACGAAGAGAAAGCGTTTCAAATATGTCACGGATCCCACGTTACAGCAGTACGTTCCTTACATCGAAGGTACGCCTAATCTTTATTGTCATTACCGCTTATATTTTGTCAGCAGTGAAAATGGGTCATTTTTATAGGATCTTTAGAAATTATAGGTTGTAAGTAGTTCGCAGACAAACCAAAATTCAAACTGAATCAAATAGAAAATTATTTTCTAGAACTGTAGGGTACGCGTAGTTTGGTCGTAATTTAAAATAGTATTTTACTCTTTAACATCTCTTAATTAAATGTTTGCGGTAATTAATTTCATAGAATAATTAGGACGTCAAAGAATGGTGCATTCACACCTTTCTTGAACTTCGTAAGAAAGTGCAATTCTTTATCGTTTTTTTCGATTCAAAAAGCATGGAGCATATGCGAAGATAAATATTCTTACTATCATGTGCATGTCTGATATATTGAATATTTAAATGTTTTCCTTCTAAAATTAAACAAGATGTTTATACAATACTTATTTGCACTTGAATTACAGGAAAAACAGCAGTACCAGGAAAGAACTTCAGGAGCTTGATGAAAAAAGTGATAAGGTCATCAAGCAAAATGGAAAGTTTTGTTTGATGTCGACGATGAATCAAGAATGAGTCTAGAACCAGGGAAATGGAGGAGTCTAAGAAGAAACGGAGAAGAAAAATTGTGATTGGATAAGAAAGTATTATTTGAAGAACAAAATCATTCTAAATTAATGATGCCAACAGACCAAATACTACAATTTTGCAATTAATATGATTGCAAGCAAAGGGATATGTAAATATTAATAATTGTGTGGAGTGTAAATCAAGTGCAGTGCAATTAAATGTATATGGTGGGACAGCCCCACCTAGATAGATGACAAAATGTTGTTTGAATTTAAAGAGTCTTCCGCGTTTAGATCTGCTTATCATCTCACTAACTAAACAGATATAGCGTGTCCAAAATTTATAATGCAGTCACGTTATCAATCAATCATAAAATTGCAATTTGGTGACAACGGAAATATGATAACATAGTTGTCTGAACTCTTACTTTTTATTTGATTTGTTCTGGTTGCTGTGTTAATTGTACTAACTTTATTACATTGTTCAATAAGAAAATACTTCAAAACAGCCCACTTTTGTCAAAGGTTTTAGTAAATCAATGTTACTGTATCAGATTAAATACGAATTCGATGGGAAATCTATTTTTTATTCTTGTTTTTTTTTTTTTTAGATTTGTAAAAGTAAAAGACACTGATTTTAAAAGGTAATATGAATTTGTTGGTTATTAATATGTTGTCATGAAATTGTACAGAAAGGTGTTCTGTCAAAAACGCAGCACAGCATATCACACAACACGTCGGAGGATATTGCAGCACAGCCATCCTCAGAAACATTGCATGTATGCAAGACGTCATCGCTCTGTCATGCTAACGCACGAACATCTCCGTCGTAAACTAACACAAAACGCTTCCCTGATGCCGACCAGTTACATGCAGTACGAAATATCCTTTACTCATACAGTTGCCATACATACAGCCGGACGCTTCTTGTACGCTTATGTCAAATATCACTAAAACTTGGCGCAATTATAATAAGATAAAATAAATAAAACGCATGGTAGTACGATTCTGAAAATCTAAAAAAAAAAAAAAAAAAAAAAAAATTTTTTTGTATTTGAAATCACGAAGAATGTTTCTCAAAGCCACATACATCCAAAGTTACTTTCATTGCTTACGCGGTAACTGCCCATGCATTGAATTAAGACAGACATTTAAACAATAAAATGCTTTCTTTGTTGGTTTATTGGGTGATGAAGGAACTAGCATTGCACGAAAAACATCATAACCCGCGTTAGATTTAGTACTAAATAACATAATGTTGATCATTTCGTAACTTTTTATAAAAATGGAACATGCAATTCAACCGTTGACCTTGGAATCGCTCCATTATATGGTGAATGACCATGCGGAACAGGGTGACACTCACAAAACCGGATTCCAACTATTACAAAAACATCATAAATTATGGATGATAAATTCATGTCAATTTCAAGGAATATAGCAAGAAAAGATTCAATGGGAAGTAAATATTTTAACAGGATAGGACATTGCTCTTCATTCAAAAATGGATTAATCTAGTGCACTCAGTTCATTTAAAAAACTCCACTCTGATCTATGCACAGTACCTGAGTTGATAATAGAATCAACTGGAGTTCCTCATTGAACAATATCTTTGTAGTGTTGGTGATCAGGTCTTCCAACGCTCTGTGGAATTCCACAAGCCGAACTGTGAAGAGGCAAGAACATCTCTATCGGTAAAGCGTCTTAATTCGACATTCGATATATCGCCAGACATTTTATCAATCAAATGATGATCAATTTTCCATCCTTGATGTCGATTCAAATATATGCCCATGAACCCAGAAGTCCTCCATATAGCTTTGTACTTTAGCATATTTTTATTGAATATAGACTTAAACGGCAAACTCTAACGACTAAAATTGACAAACGGGGTGAGTTCGGCTCTTTCCATCGGTCAAACTTTCTTTTTGTAGCAAACATCATGTCAGTCTGTATTCCTCGTACATTTTCCTACAAATACTTCCGTACGATTGATCCAAACTTTCTCAATTACAGTAAACTCTGCAGTGCCTAGATATTGACAATCTTAACTTAATCCCCCCACTTGGTCTTCTCTTTCAAACCATAAGTCAGCTGGACTGTCATTAAGGGATGTACAATGTAGTTGAATAATGGGATTCTAAGATCAGCTTAATGTTTAAAAAGGTCCTAAATAACATGAAATTCGGTCATTT
>CAJDSM010035685.1:13640-32267 GCA_903981925.1 Ostrea lurida | reverse complement strand
TAGGGGATAGCATTTTTTCGGGGAGAGAGTGAAAAAAGCAACTTTCTCTTAACTTTTCATTTCAAATGCAATCTCAATCTGTTACAAGATTTGAATCAATCAATTCCAGTACATGTTTTAAAATCATGGTCAGTGAAGGGGTCCCACATTTTTTCATGTCCTAGGGCACTTTCAGTGACCACCTTTAACGTCCAAATTTACAACTTTTGAAAATCAGCACGGAAGGCCAGAAACCCACTCAAAAATGACGTTCCTTGACTCTGACCTTGAAAAGTAGGCCAAGGTGAGACGGTCAAGTCTACGTGGGATTTTCTCCGTTATTGCCATTTTTTAGAAATTTGACGGGTATTTGATCATTACTTTTCAATGCAGGCTCACAATCATCAACACACTTGTTTTGGTTTGGGGCCAGTTTTCTGACTAGATCATGCAAGTTTTGAGCTGTCCCGAGTCAAACTTAGCCACAATGGACCATTAGACTGCACTCTAATCTAGCATTTTCCGTTATTTTATTTATCTTTTTAACATTATGATAAATTATGTTTTTTCTTCCTGTCTGTCAACGGGAAGAAATACAGACCCACCCCCCCCCCCAAATAAATTATAAAAGATTCCCCCCCCCCCCTAATGGAGGGGGACGGGCTATCGTTTCGAATAGTTCCCTTATTAGGGCTTTTCGAATCCGTCGGAAAGACCTTTGCTATCTGGTTTTTTTTATTATTAGGGCTTTTCACTCCTCGGAAAGACCTATTGTTATTGGTTTTTTATTATTATTAATTATTCTTTTTTGGACTAATTCAGTCCGTTTTTTAGGAAAAAACAAAAGACCAGAAACCACAACTTATAATGTTTTTCGAATAGCAACCTTACTTGCGTATGGAATCTCCTTTGTCAACTTCTGATATTGTTACTTCGGTTTATTCGAAGTACTAAACGTTGGAACTAAAGCTGGACAACTCTACATTTTTATTAAACTTCAGTGAAACTTTGGATCAGATTGTACTACAAGTTAGTTTAACATGTTGCATTCGAACGTAAATTGTCACAGCTCCTACCGTTTTCAAGCATTACAGCTCCAAATTTAAACAAAGGGGGGTGCTTTTCAAAAATCCAAAAATCAACGAAAAAAATATTCGTTTTTATTCACATGAGAGATAGTGAACCCGGATCACCAAATTTACAATTTTGCTAGAGCTCTGTCTACATCACTATGCATTTAGGTTTCTCTCAGGATCGTGCGGTGTAAAGATTTTTGAAATAATCACTTTTGGCAGTTTTTGCCCCGCCCTCAGGCGCCCAGGGTGTGCATAGCAGACCTGAAACTTAAATATGTGCCCATTGTCCTCAAGATGGCTTTCTACCAAACGTTGAAAAGAATTGGACAGTAATTTCAAGAAGAAGTTAAAAATGTTCAATTGTTAACGCACGACGGACGACGCCGACGAAGCCCAATTGCCAATAGGTCACCTTGAGTTTGACTCAGGTGACCTAAAAATATATATTGATTATTTATTGTTTACGTCCACGAGAATATTCAACTTCATCGAGACGTCGACCATTGAGTGGTCAAGGGCTGCAAATTTGCCTAGCACGGCCACTAGGCTTTCAGGCAGTGTGAGGATCTTTATCGCGCCACACTGCTTGATGGACACGGGGCCTCGGTCGGTCTTCATCCGAATGACCGCCCATCAGTCGCCTTTTACGACACGCAGGGTTGGAGGACTTTACTACCGGGATCCACGGAGTTAAACAAACTATATAGATTTATTCAACCATAACCTTTTAATTTATCGTTAACAGTAACACTTCTATTAGTAATCCTGTGAATTATAGACAATAAAACTTAGACTGTTTTTATGATTTCCCCATATCTTATTCATTAGAGTGCCCCACCGAGTATACGGCGGAGCCGTATATAATCAGCTTAATTTCCGTCCGTCACAAAAACAGTTTTCGCGCGATAATCAAAGAGGTATGCAGCCAATTTAATATTGAACTTTAGCGGTAGTGCAATATCCATTGATGGTAAGCTCCCTTTTCGATTTATGCAAAATTTTATATTTCACGTTCAGAGATATGGAACTTTCGTTGAATAAATGTTGTTCTTTCAGGTTTTACGCACAATAACTGAAAGAACAAGTATTCACTAATCAGATTAAAACTTTTAGAAATTGTATACCTCCACAGAGGCAAGCTCCCTTTACGATTTATATGAAGGAATTACTGATTTCCGTTTCGGTTAAGAATTTTATTTATAAACACGAAGTAACTCCAACATTTTTTAGAAATGTTTGCAGAAGTTTTGAAGATCGTTAGATTTTGTATCATCTCGCAACTGATGTTGAGAAAATATAGCAGCACGTCCACGGCTGTGTGATTGTTATGGAACTCGGTGAAAAGATAAAAGCAATGTTTGCCCATGGAGAAAGGTATGAAAACTACTTATTTCTTAAGGTCATTGTATCAGCGTTCAAGGTCACTGTTGACCATTCTTAAAAAACTATTCTTGCGAACGTGTAAATAGCAATGTCAACCATCAGAAGTATCACAACCTTTCTACTAATATTGTAAGGGTTAAAAGATCAATCAGATATTAGATTAATGCCTAATATGTGTGAATTAGATGGAACATATTAATATGTCTCTACCAGCGGGGTCCTCTGTGATGTGGCCACATCACATGTTTTTAGTGTAGCCCAACAAATCATGTGTTAAAAAATACCAAACAACACGCATGACTATCATCTATGCCCTTTGGCTTGTACAAATGGTTTTTTTTTTAAACGAAACAACAGAGTGTATACACTGGAAAATTTATAAGCATCGTATTACGTTTCCAAATTTCTGGCTAATTAATAACTTAGCCTTATGAAATTGTGAAGTGTGAGTATCTTTTGATAAAGCTATGGTATGCACTATTTCAAGTGGAAATTCAAAGGAAAAAAAAAGCAAAACGTATATGCAGAAAAGATAATTTTCTTCCGTTTGGGAAATACATGAGGTATGAACAGCACGTTTCACGTCATCATACACTTTTCACTGTATTACAGCGCTAACACGCTTCCCGTCATCATTTACACTTTTCATTAGTATCTACAGGTACACGCTTCACGTCATTATACACTTTGCAATGTATCTACAGCGCTAGTTAACCGCTTCCGTCATCATACACTTTTCATTATCTACGCGCTAACACCGCTTCACGTCCATTCATACATTTCATGTATCTGTACAGCGCTACGACGTTCACGTCATATACACTTTCATGTATCTACAGCGCTAACGCTTACTCTCATGTACAACTTTGTTATGTATCTACAGAGCTAACGCGTTCAGTCATCATACACTTGCATTGTAATCTACAGAGTTAACACGCTTCACGTCATCATACACTTTGATGGTAGTCTACAGCGCTAAATTAACACGCTTCACGTCATCATCATTTTCAGTATCTACAGCGCTAACCACGCATTCAGTCAAGTCCATCATTTTCATGTATCTACACGCTAACACGCTTCACGTCTTATTACACTTTTCATAGTATCTACAGAAGCTAACGCGTTTCACGTCATCATACACTTTTCATGTATCTACAGAGGCTAACGCGTTTCACGTTCATCATACACTTTTCTGATCACAGAAGCTAACGCGTTTCAATCAATCACTTTATGTTCTACGAGCTAACACGCTTACGTCATCATTGACACTTTGCATGTATCTACAGCAGCTAACACGTTCACTCATCATACACTTTTCAATGTATCGAAGAGTACACGACTTCACGTCATTCATACACTTTTCATGTATCTATGTTACAGCGCTACCACACGCTTCACGCATGATGCACTTTTCTGTAATCTACAGCGCTAACACGCTTCCGTCATCATAACTTTCAATGTATTATGTACAGCGCTAACACGCTCACGTCATATGCAACTTTTCAGATCTACAGCGGCTAACACGCTTCACTCATCAACACTTTCATGTATTCCCAGCGCTAACACGCTATCACGTAGTCATATACACTTTCGTTCGTAATCTACAGAGCTAACACGCCTCACGAACTAGATTGGACGTTAAAAGCGTCAGCATATCATGCGCTCGATATACGAATTCTATGGTTTCATGACCGTCTCCACAGTGTCTTAACAATGCTTCTGATCTATCAAGCTGCTATACATGTAATGATAAGGAGATTTATAATTATGAATTCTCAAGAATTCTATGTTAATTTTTCGTAAATCATAATTAATGCAGTGTAAATTAGATTTTATGTGTCATGTTTTTAGAGGTGACTCATTATATAGTCCAGCGTCCGCAAGAATGGCGGACAGCCCGATTGACGACGATCTTCAGTTTAGCAGTTTTAAAATATTACAAACTCTTACAACTCAACGCTCAGCTGGAAAAATGAAAACAGCCACTGTACACTGCGATGAATGTAGGATTGACCCCTGTTAATTTCAAAATGAGGTAAAAATGATCGATTTTCTGATTTATTTACTTTATCAGGACGCTCTGAAAATAGAGTTCATTGGGAAGTGCAATGGATTTCTTCCGAAACAAATGTTTTTGATCCAAGGAAAAACTGCAGTTTTATCAGAACGTTGTTTATGACCCATTTTATACAACAATGAAAATCAGAGTTACATTATCTGTGCAATGTAGTTTCATCCAAAGCTAGTTTGTATAGACACAATCCCACTTTGGCGAAAGTACGTCCGCTTGGCGCCAGTCTGTAGAGAAAAAATCATTCATTCCCTCACTGGCCTTTGTAACTTTGTTTAATCTGCTATCCTTTCAGATTTACATTTTTATATCCACTTGAAGTCAGAAACTACAATATTTGCTCGGGCCTAGTGGTGTGTGTAGGACCCAGAAAAATTATGTGACATCTTAATATTGGCATATGTGCTGTTGTTGACTTGTAATATCGTACATTTGGTAGATAAAGACATGTTTGCTTTTTACTTCGATTTGACCTGATGAAATTATTTGGGATTTGTAATAGAAAAATTGGTGTCTATTGAGTGCATAAAAATTGTGGTGTCACGTATATTATTTATATCATGCACCCTGGTCGAGCCTCGCTGGGTGAGTTGTGTGTGTGGCTCAGGGTCTTCTACAGCCCCTACTTGCGATGTACTAGTTTACAGGCTTGGAAATACGGATATTGTATTAATTGCGTAGTGTGAAAAGTTAGAAATTTATCATATCATAGAATTAAGGATTATCTCCCTCAGCAGTAGCTGTGATCCTTACGAAGTTATTTGGCCCCAATTTATGCATTCATTAGCACTTGCTTATAAGATTTACTTTCATGTTTCGGATTTCACATTTCAGGTTGGAGCTCATTTGTCGAAAGTCGCTTGGTGCATACAAATTGGTACCGTATATATTTATATTCTATTGACCCCATGGGATCGAGGGCCTCTGCCTGGTGACTGTTTAGTCGCCGAGTGTTCACAGCCCAGTTAGCTACTTACCTTGTTACTGGATGCGTGATGATATAGCTGAGGTGTATGGCAGTGGTGGTATTATTAGAAATTCATATTCAAAAGTGTGAGTCTGTCTGGGTGAGCAAGCTCTGATCCTTCGAAGTCTTTTGGCCACAATCTTGTGTTGCTTCATTGATCCCTTTATAAAGTTTAAGTTTCATGTTTCGATTTCAACATTTCGGTTTGAGCTCACTGAAGAGAATATTGTGTCGAAATTGCGATCCTGGTAGCCCATAAAAATTGTTACCCGTCTGATTATTTATAATATATGCAAAGCTTTATTAATTGTGGATAATTGTCTTGAACAAAATCGAGAACAGGACATGAGAAATACCAATTGGAGCTGTGAATTAAAATTCAATGCAGGTTGGATGCTGTTTTAAAAATGTCATGTTTACTATAAACAAACATTTAAATATTACGTAATAGCATCGCATGTTACTCTCTCACTTTACTCTTTTTTCAATTGAAACTAGCACAAGTATAGACACTAAAATTAAAACCAAGTTATTAAAATGGATCAGACAGAGAATGGCGGGTTGCTGTATTGTTCTAGGTCGGGTAAACAGGAAGTATGCAGCTCTGAAATCGGTCCCACGATATGGGGACCACCGCGCTCATGATGGCTATCAAAGGTCATGGGTACGATAATTAATTGCGAGTTAAACTGCACGAAAATTTCAACCTATTAAGACAGAAACACTGGTAATATCTAAGTCGGTAAGCAGAGGAGACGTTGCAGGCAGGTCTGAAATGGATCCCACATATGGGAGCCACCCGCTGATGATGGATATCAAATATGGCTAGCGATATAAGTTACTGATAAGTGTTACAATTTATATCCCCGCCCACCGCCTTCACCTTTATATTACAGTATGAATTAAATTAGACATGACAAGTCCGATTTTGTACCCTTTTTTCAAAGTAACAGGAAAACACATTCAGTGTATTCTGGTGGGATTTTTTTGCCAGTATCTTCTAGTCAAAGCTAAATACTACAACTTGTACAAAAGATATTGATAAGTCCTAAAGAAAAATCCTATGGAGAATGGGGATTTTTTCATCAATTCCATCATTTCTATGGAAAAAGCCTATAGGAAAAAGCTTCTATGATTTTCAAGAGGTAATTAATCCTATAGATCAATTGCGATTTAAATGTCCCAGTAAATATAGTTTCACTAATAAAAATAATGATTGGATTTTATATACCCTCTCGTGTCTTCCTAAAACTGGGGTTAAGTTATCCTTTGGAGTTTTTTAGGGACCATTCTTTATTCTAGGCTTAGGAGTATATCGTCTTAATGTAACAGTTGTAGTTCTTTAGCTTTGAACAAGATGCTGCAAAAAATCCCAGCAGATACACTGAATTGTTTTCTTATTTACAATCGGGTTTTGCACTTCGTGCCACCCGGCCAAAATGAGAGTTGATCATGCAATCGTTGGTTTATCGGTAGAGGTTGCTAAGAAAAAAAATAAACTCGATCATATAGGGATGAAAAAATATATTGGTGTTCACTGAATAGACTGAAATTTCTTACTAAGTGGATCTAGGAATAGAATGAATTTTTGTTTATAGCGGATCCAGGAATAGAATACTAGATACTTGAAGGTTGATCTATGAATCACAAACTTGACAACAGGCCACGGTATATACATCACATATCAATATCTCACTGATGACTATTATACATGTAAACAACCTTTGCATGTCTGTACATTACACCTGGTAATCCATGGGGAATTTTCGTGGTAATTTAGCTTTATTGACTTACAAACTGAAATGATTTACTTCCACGTGTACAGTACTTAGTATATCTATATGAATGCATTTTATGCCTTCCTCCTTCATTTTACAACACAACACCGACTGAAATTGCGAAACATTTACTCAATACTGAGATAATTTTTTTATAAAAGAATTTAACATGTATAACAAAATACATGTAAATTACTACAAACATGCATAACAAAATACAGTAAATTACAATACAAACATGTATAACAAAATATAGTAAATTACAATACAAACATGTGTACAAATACATGTAAAGTAACAAAAATTAGAAAAAGTATTATGACTAGAAAATCTCTAAGTACAACAAGTTATGGTAAAATCCACCAACTTGGCCTTGTAAGGGGGTCAACAGTCCCAACTATATGAATGTATTTTATTTGTGACGGTTTATGCTTTTTGTTTGTTTATTCTTGTTTGTTAAAATAATACCCAGAACGTACACAAGAGCAGACATACAGGCCTCAACGATCACCATGAATATTATACCCCATACAAGGAGTCTCATATATAGTTGCATTTTAAGCCTGATAGTATTTTCAAAATCTACAACGTTTCCAAACAATCATATTTTCAAAGAGAGTTTAATTTATCCATTTGGATATAGTTCGCAAGAAGTCGATATCGACACGACATCGTCACGTTATTGGCGATATCGATGTTGTATTTGGTCCTATATAATAATTGTATTTATGTGTATCCAATGAGCTTGTGGCTAACGGAAAATGACTTTATGAAATGAAATAATCCTTCAAGGGGTTACTATCATTATTCAGAAATTATTGGACGATCCATATTATACCTTGAAATGAATTCTTATAGATTTTTCATGCCGCATTTAATTGAAATTTACCGTTACATCCTCCCAATGCTTCCGAGGCGCATAATTTGATTAATCAAATGAATAAAGAAAAAACACCCCATTTCATAACCCCTCCCCCTAAAACAGTGAAATTTGAGGAAGCATAATTTATAATTCATATCTATAAAAATTGGACTTATTGTTGATTGATTGATTATTAATTTACTGTTTTACGTCCCACTCGAGAGTATTTCACTCATATGGAGAGGTCACCGTCGCCGGTGAAGGGCTACATAATTTAGGCCTATGCTCGGCACTCATGACCTTTGGGCATGGAGGGATCTTTCTCGCGTCACACCTGCTGTGACACGGGGCCTCGGTTTATCCGGTCTCATCCGAATGACTGCCCCATTCAGTCGCTTCTTACAACAAGCAAGCTATACATTATGTAGGGGATGCTGGTGATCTATTCTAACCCGGACCCCCACGGGTTTCGACTTATGTAGAGTACATTGTCTGATATATATCACTTATTTTAAA
The DNA here is from genome assembly GCA_903981925.1 of Ostrea lurida. Taxonomy (NCBI): domain Eukaryota; kingdom Metazoa; phylum Mollusca; class Bivalvia; order Ostreida; family Ostreidae; genus Ostrea; species Ostrea lurida. The sequence goes on along the minus strand of CAJDSM010035685.1, from coordinate 23,635 downwards.
AGTACTTAGTACAGTGAAAGAAATTTGTTTAGTTAGGCAAGCTTTTTGGAAAGCTATCACTTGTATTCTGATTATACCGTTAAATTCAGTCTTCTTATATCTTGGTATACACAGACGTACCGCTGTCCAGAATGGGTCAATGGGATACAATTTTCATCAATCTGTTATATATCAAAGGGTAGAGAATTTGACATGTCATTATATATCAATGGATGATAAATTTATCCACTGAAAATTTGTAATCATGGGGAAAAAAACTGTATTTGATCTACCACTGGAAACAAAGGAATTAAGATTATATTACAAGCCAGGTATTACAATAGCAATATGCACAGGGATATTAACTACTAGTATACAATTTTGTGATGAAATGTAATTTGTATACAATTTTGTTGTGAAATATACGAAAATATATGAATGGGTATGGATTTCAAAATATTGATTTACATCAATGGGGTGTTTTGGATATCTAAGCCGTACATATGTGCCCCAAAGTATAGGTTGAGACCCCTCCCCCCTCCCCTGGGTTCAGTGTAGATCACATTATTGGGCACTCAGCAGCGGGTGAATTGCCTAGACTAAATACATTTAACAATTAAGGAAAACGTTAATTTGGATATGGATATGTTAAATATGAAAGATATTTTGAATTACATGTATATAGTTGCTCTCTTTAAAAGAATGATTGCTCTCTTTACTCGAATTAATGATATCATTAATGCAATTAAAGATAACAGTAATTGAATTATTGCGAACATTGCAGTTGAAGAGAGCAATAATTGATTTATAGCGCGTATCAATTGAATTGATGATAGCATTATTTCAATTGGAGAGAGCAATAATTGAACCAATGCGCACATTAATTCAGTTAATGAATTAATGCGCGCTTTAAATAATTTATTTAAAGAGAACATTATTTTTTCAGCTCCGATGAGCTACCACATTATATGTGCCTCACATGAATTTCACGTGAAATTCACGATAAAATTATCACGTGAAATTCACGTGAAAAGAGCATCAAATGTGAATTCACATGAAAAAATTCACGTGTAGCAATTCATTTTAGACAATAATTTTGATAATCTATATAAACTGTATTATAAAAATGCTCATATATTTTATGAAATTTCTATATGAAATTTTCAGAAATTATATGGATATAATTTGGCTATATATTAAATAATATGAATCTCTTCACATGAAATTCACTTGAAATTATTAACATGAATTTCACGTGAACAGCAATTGACTATCCATGAATTTCACATTTAGTGTTGTTCACATGAAATTTATGATATAAATTTCATCTGAAGTGCTGTTTGTGAAATTTGTATTAATGCGTGTCATGCATCACTTTTCACGTGAAATTCACGTCTACAATTTCATGTGATGATTGATTGATTGATTATTTATTGTTTTACGTCCCACCGAGAATATTTCACTCATATGGAGACGTCACCATTGCCAGTGAAGGGCTGCAAAATTTAGGCCTATACTCGGCACTCAGGGCCTTTGAGCAGGGAGAGATTCTTTATCGTGCCACACCTGCTGTGACACGGGACTTCGGTTTTCCGGTCTCATCCGAATGACCGCCCCATTCAGTCGCCTCTTACGACACGCAAGGGATGCTGAGGACCTATTTCTAACCCGGATCCCCACGGGTACAATTTCACGTGAAGTGCTATTCATGTGAACTGTTCATGTGAATTTCACGTTAATAATTTCACGTGAAATTCACGTGAATCACTTTTCACGTGAAAGGTTCACGTGAATTTCACATGAACAGTAATTCATGTGAATTTCACGTGAGGCACATTTGCCTGTGTAATGACATACCAGAGAAACAGACGAATGCCAGACAAAACTCAGGTTAGCTAATGACATACCAGAGAAACAGACGGATGCCAGACAAAACTCAGGTTAGCTAAAAGAAGTAAGGAATAGGAGTCATGTGTTTATCCGGGCCATAAATGGGGGGGGGGGGGGGGGGGTGTTCGGCGTGTGTGTGTGTGTGCTTGTTTTTGTTTGGTTTTTTCATGTTTTGTTTGGTTGGTTTTTTTGTTTGTTTTTTTTTGGGGGGGGGTTGCTTTTTTGGTTGATTTATTGTTTGCATGGTGGTTTTGTTTTTGTTTTTTATTTGTTTCTCTCTCTCTCTCTCTCTTCTCTCTCTCTCTCTCTCTCTCTCTCTCTCTCTCTCTCTCTCTCTCTCTCTGTTTATTTTTTGTTTTGTATCGATTTTTAAGTTTGTTTTCCTCATTAAAATTGACATAAGTAACATAAATTGTTATCCCTATCTTTTCAATGATCTCAAGTACCATGTGATTTTATTGATTTGATTACATTCCTGAACACAACACAATATGAATATTCAGTGCAAAAATAAGATTTTATGAAATAGACACGTTCTCTCTCTCCCCTCTTTTCTCCTTTTTTCCTGCAATAAAAATATGCACTACAGTAAATTTTGCGGTGGGAAATCCCTCCAATGTCTTCCATTTTTTGTATAGCTATTAAGCCGACTTTTTACAATCTTTAATGATTATAGAAACAAAAAGTGTTGACATATATAGGTGGATAATAAGTAAACTTATTAAGCTAAACAATTAAAAAAAAGAGGACCTTTCTCTTAATTATGATTTTTGCTGTACAATTGTCATGTTAGTGGTTGATATGATGACATTTACTTTGGTCAGACGTGATCCTATTCATCTTCCTTCTACAGTACACAGGGTCAGTTCGCACTGTATAAAAGACGGACCCCGAATGGCCTGTGAGGAACCCATCCCTACTTGGCCGGAGACTGATTATCGAACAGAGATTAATTCAGAATGACAAGACATCTACTCTTTCTTCTGGTAGTTTTCTGCGCCGTTCTTGTTGCAGAAGGTATGTTTATTTTTTCATTCATTTTCAATTTATTCTTATACAGAAGGATAGTAATATTTTTCATTCAAATGTCAATTCGATATATCCCAGCGAACTAGAAATAAAAGACATAAGTCTTCCATATATATTTCGTACTTGGATATTTGATTGAACATAGACATTAACAGCAATCAAATCAACTTTATGACAAACGGGACGATTTTAGCTATTCCACTGTCAACTTCCCAAATTTATGTAACACCTGCATTTGCTGTGTATGTCTCTCAACTTATTCGATACGCAAAAGCTTATTCAGATCTGTGTATATGACCAGGTTTAGATTGAGGCAGGCTACTTACAAACAAGTTGTTGCTGCAAGTGTTGTCTGAGTTGTTTCATAGTAATTGGTATGCCGCTCTTTATACACTGATTTTGATACGGATTGATCAAGACAATGAACTCACTGCGGGTGTGATCGGTCGACAAGGGATGCTTACTCCTCCTAGATACCCGATTCCACCTCTGGTGTACCCAGGGGTCCGTGTTTGCCCAACCCTTGTTTTGTATTCTATTTGGGAATTATAAGATTGATTACTGTATTCGCCATTATTAAACACTCTCTCTCTCCTCTCTCTCTCTCTTCTCTCTCTCTCTCTCTCTCTCTCTCTCTTCTCTTCTCCTCTCGTCTCTCTCTCTCTCTCTCTCCTTTTGACTGATATGCTGATAGCAGCATAGCTATTTCCTATAGTGTAGTAATTTTTCAGACAAAAACATGTTTTGTATAATGCTTAAAGAATAACTTTCGTATTACGGGGGCGTATAAACAACGACAAAACATATACAGGAATGTTTAATGTATCTACGGTGTAGTACATATATATGTACTGCCTGTAATACAAATAACCTCTGTTATTTATTCCGTATACTTCTCAATAAATTGCTTTTTATGTAAAGATGACTGGTTACTTTTATCAAGAAATATATTACAGTGAAAAGAACACATTTGTTAATTTTGTAACGATGTCCCGCTCAGTTATATGAGCATGTATCATAATAAAATACAGCATAGAACTTCTAGAAAATAAAATTACCTTATCAATCTCCATTTTGATAAAATTGCTCAACGTGTGTGGTATCGCCATGTTGACCAAAAGGTCAATGCTTTCCTCAGTCGCGTCAAAAGTCAATTTGGACTTTAGAACTTGTTTTTTTACTTGTCAGACCATACACATTGAATGCGGAAAGTTGCCGCAACATGTGTTTTGTGAAGTAAAATACAGAGTTTGACATTGTGCATGTAACACAAATCAACTGTTTTTATGTTTGTCAGTTCTAAACAGTAACACAAACCCTGAATGAAAAAGAACGGCTATTTATTCAAGTACAAATCAAATAAATGCCAATAGCAAACGTGTATATATTACATTTAAAACAATGAAGTACTGTAATTTATCTATTGAATAAAAATTGACAATTTTCACGCTATGAAAATCACAAATCTTCACAACGTGGAGATAAACCGGAACTTCTATGCTCATCAGCGACATATACAATATACATGTATGAGCACAATCATTTCTATTTTTAATCAAATTTTGCATGTTTCATGCTTGAATAAATAAATTAGAAATTTAGAATTAAATCAAAGTTGTCATTATTCAAATTAATCTCTAGTATCTACCTTGAGGTACTATCTTTTTTGTGCAATATTACTTTGAAGTCAATAGAGTTAAAAAAAAACAAACATTAAAGAAATTGTAATCAACATCATGCTTTCTTGATATCTATAGAAGTGAACAAAACATTGGATATCATCTAGATTTCTATATACAATAACAATACACAGACTAGGGAGTATGGCAAAAACAAAAGTATTAGCATGCATGACTAGAGAAAGAAAACCACCCGAATTAAGAATACAATGCAGATGGTAAGGAAACTTTCCCGAGTCGATTAAAAATGACTACCAATAAATCTAAAATCCGTGCATGTACCCAAACAGTATACAAGTTAGGGGCGTCGTCTTCCATCCTAATATGAATCAATTGTTCATTTGTATCTTCAATTTATTCGATCTTTGTCCATCATCATAATTAGGAAATATTTTAATAGTGACCCCCCCCCCCCCCTAATACCCTTTCTTGAGGTAGAAATATATATATTCATTCAAGTAAAGAATAGAAGATAATTAATTATGTAAACGAAGATAAAATCTACATGCAGGAATTACATTTTTGACGAGGCGTTTTGGCTTGAGTTTTGTAGTTCTATTAATAATTAAACGGCTGAGTGTACGTAGAAAAAACAACGATGTCGTTTACACATCTGAAGGATTTCACACTACTGGGTACAAGAACACCAAATTATAAAACATGCACTAATTTTCTTTTTTAAAGAGGGGTTATTTATAACTCAAGGCAAAAATGAGTAAAAATACAATTAAATATATTAAAAAACAAAAACTTACTAAAGCGTCATCTACATTGATGATTACAGTCTACACACTGTTCGGCTAACAGAGTAAAACTTCACCTACAACAATGAAAACAGTAGCTAAAACCAATCAAGATTATAAATGGGAGAAACAATAATGATATATCAAATTACTTACCTTACACATATCATATTGAAACATTATCAAATTAAAATACATTTCAAACTATATTCATATTTTGAAATTGGTTTTACAGGGTTTAATAATCAACAACAATACTGTCCCTATGGGCGATGGCCGACAGGTTACTGCTATAGTGACTGGGACTGTTACTATGGTTCCTACTGTTACCGTGGTTACGGCTATGGATATGGTAGTGGCATCTGTTGCCCTAGTAAAAAACGTAAGTATTGATAAGTAGTATTTCATATACTAAGTTATGATTCCCTTCATTAGTAGAACTACAACATACAGAATAAAACAACTATTTTAGATATCTTTAAGAATTTTGTGATAGATTGCAAAGTAACAAGGATTCTGATACAAAGGAGTGTGGGGGTGTGGAATAAGATACACAGCTAATGTTTCATTTTATTCGTCATTGTAGGAGGTCCATATTAATGAAACAAAAGAACAATCATTTGTGAGGATTGTCAAGATGGAGCAATAAAGACTTTTGATAGAGTATCAATGTGTATTGAATTGAACGTGTTTTATTGTATATTACATGTATATACAAATGGATTGGATACAAGTTCTTGCAACTTAATGCTTCTCTCCAATATACATGTATACTTAATAGGCTATGAGGTTTGTTACTGACCGTCTACGAAAATATGTCGGGCTGTTCATTTCCTTCGCCTCGCCTTTTATTGGTCTTGACCAACCGAACAATATTACTTACATGTACATGTATTAGGTTTGTTACTGACTGTCTAAAGAAATATGTCAGGTTGTTCAATTCCATAGAAGGCGAGGCGAAGCCGAGTCTTCTATGGACTTGAACAACCCGATATATTTCTGTAGACAGTCAGTAACAAATGTAATAAGTGTTTTCTTTTGTCGAGGACCATATATAGACGACACAGTATGACGAAAAGTTACTTTCGATACTAAAAAAGAAGTAACGTCCGCCATGTTGCCGTCTATATTTTGCTACTCGCCGTCTATAGAAATTTAGATGGCAATCACGTGACACGTTTCCACCAATGACAGAGCGACATTTTAGTCAGAGGCAAAACAAATTTCCGTAGACAGTCAGGGATAAACCTAATAAGTGTTTTGTTTTGTCGAGGAACAAATATAGACAGCATAAGAAAAACCGTAACGGTCGCCATGTTGCCGTCTATATTTTGCTACTCGCCGTCTAAAGAAATATAGACGACAATTTTCACAATGACGACGCGTTTCACAATGACAAACTACATTCTAGTCCGAGGCAAAACAAATACAATTTTACCTTTATAAAATGGAAGACTGTCATACAAACATTTAAAAATTCAACTATATTTAGAAAATTACTAGTATATCGCTATTGAACCACAGGAACAAAAGGAGAATCAATTATAATTCTTCGAAATAAGTCATTTTTGGGTATGCAGTTGCGTCTTAATTTAGTATGTACATGTACATAATATTATGTTTAGATAACGCTGGTGGTTTAGGAGGCCTTGTTTAAATTTATTAATCGAGATTACTTCCCTTGTGGCTAAGTTTAGTGAATTCCATTTCATAACCACATCCGGAACATTTTGGAATGTCATAATCTTCGATTTATAAGGATTTCCACCGGGCACAAATTGATTATCATCATTAATTAACTCCTCCTCCTCTGAGAATAGTTATGTTACCCATAGTCGCCTTGTGATTCAACCCATTGGAGGAATAGAACGTGCCCAAATTCGCTTGTTAGAAAAAAAAAGATCAGCATTAAGCAACAATTAACATGTAATTTGCGATGTATTTAGGTTGAAAGATTTTGAGCTAACTTTTCTGTACATAAACTGCAGCACTGTAAAGACTTTGATAATTTCATCATGTAACGTTACATTACATGCTTCATTCTGCTTTAACACAAGATACATTGTATCTTCATCAATTGATGAATTATGCATTGTGACATTGATGCCCTATGCCTTTGTCACCATAACCTGGTATTGTGTACTCAGGCATTTATACTAAGATTATTAACAATGATCGAGCAGTTCACAGAAAACGATGAGGGAACGATGCCAAGAGCAAGTTATGATGTCAATGCTAGGACCAAACATAGTAGAATGAAATGTTTGTTCGTCGTGGTTTTAACGAATGTCTGACGTCAAATTATGAGAAACCATTCTTCTAATTTACATGATTTTGCCTAAATATAGATTTCTGACACTGAGTGTTGGCGAAGTAAAATATTTCAAATCAGAGAAAGCACCAATCTACATAAAAAAAATCCCTTCAAAGGACACCCTTTGGCTAGTTAAATCCTACTGACGAAGCCAAGCAAGAGAGAAAATATATTGTTTGTTCAAATACATTTCACAAACAGTTATAATTTTTCTTAAGGAGAATCCTGTCAAACAGAATTCGCTCCTTGGTACAGCTGGATACTGGAAATCGTCATTGACGTAAAAAATAGAAACTGTACATCAAATGGAAGCCAAAAACAGACTCGTAAAACACCTTAGTATTAAGACCCTGAGCACGAACATTTACAATTCGCCCACTACAAACATATCTGCATTTATTTCCAAATCTAAAACAATTACAAGTCTTTAAATTATGTCCTTTTAATTGTTTGGCTTCCCTGACAAGAATTCAATTCACTATACAAGTTGGTTCCTAGCGTAACTTTCGACAATCTGAGTTGAAAAATATCATTATTATATTCAGAAGGAATACGATGATTCGGAGTGAGAAAAAAACCCCACCAAACTGAACTGTACTATCGCTTTAACGGTCGCCTGAGTATCAAACCCTAAATCCGCATTTAAGCCTCAATCTGGACTCTTATTTATCTTCTTTCATGATATGCATACAATTCCTATTCAATTACACAAGAAGAAAATTTGAAGCTTGAAGCATATGAATCTCTTAAACATTCCTCATCCCAGGGGCTACCCAGAGGCCATGGATTTCACAACATACACTGTATGTAAAGCGCTTTATGGATATAGTCAGGGCCGTAACCAGGGGGGGGGGATGTTGCACTGGGTGCATGTGCATCCCCCCTTTTAAAATAAAAATGCTAAAATATCTAAGCTTCCGGGGGCTTCGCCCCCTGAACCCCTACCAGGTCCCGTCCTGGACTCACTGGGGGCCTCCAGACACAATAAAAATGCTATAATATCTCAGCTTCCGGGGGCTTCGCCCCCTCGATCCCTTATCAGGGATCGTCTAGGACATGTTGGGAGCCTCCAGACCGAATGAAAATGCTAAAATCACTTAGCTTCCGGGGGCTAAACCCCTACCAGGATTAACCTCAGAGCAACTGGGGGCCTAAACCTTTACCTTGNACCCCTACCAGGTCCCGTCCTGGACTCACTGGGGGCCTCCAGACACAATAAAAATGCTAAAATATCTCAGCTTCCGGGGGCTTCGCCCCCTCGATCCCTTATCAGGGATCGTCTAGGACATGTTGGGAGCCTCCAGACCGAATGAAAATGCTAAAATCACTTAGCTTCCGGGGGCTAAACCCCTACCAGGATTAACCTCAGAGCAACTGGGGGCCTAAACCTTTACCTTGAGTCTTGTGCACCCCCCAATGGAAATTCCTGGTTACGGCCCTGATAATAATCAAGCATTTAGCTTTTCTCAAATACATATTAGAGTAGAGAAGATACAATTTCACTATATAACCATACTGGTCCCTCCCTATGGCCTGAACCCTAGTCCCATGAATTTCACAATAAGTAGGGGGCTTCATAATCATGCAAAAAGTTTTTTCTCAAATATGTATTGAAGTACATATGTACATGTAGAGGATTTTTTTTCTCCAAGTTATAATATATGTTTACTCTGTGATTACATTGGCCCCGCCCTAGTCCCTGAACCTCGTGTCATGAATTTCACAATTGAAGTGGAGGGCTTCATAAACATTACAATCATGCATTTAGGTTTTTTTGTCAAATATACCGGGTATATTATGGAAGTAGAGAAGAAGATATTCTAAAGATTTAATATATGTTCACTACATGTATTTGTTCATTTTGACCCCACCCAGGGGCATGAGCCCCAGACCCAGGGGCTATGATATATATCATAATCATGCATTTAGTTTTTCTCAAATATATTGAAGTGGAGAAGAATATTTTTAGTTTTAATACATGTTTACTATGTGGCCATTCCGGCCCATCTCAGGGAACTGAACCCCAGACACAGGAGCCATGAATTTTTCAATTTTTAAAGTAGAATGCTTCACAGACATCTTTTCCATGTATTTAGTTTTCTCAAATATATATGGGAGAATAAAAAAAAAATTTCCTATAATTTTATAACCATATACTGTTTACCTATTAATGACTGTTTAGGTGGGCACTATCTCTCCGATGGTGTTGCTATGGAAAGCAATAGTGCCCGAGCGGAGCGAGGGCACTATTTAACTTTCCAAAGCAACACCATGAGAGCATAGTGCCCATCTAAACAGTCATTAATGGGTTTAGTGCATCACTAAGCTTTACGATTAAGCAACACCAAAACATAAAACCCT
>CAJDSM010035685.1:0-13615 GCA_903981925.1 Ostrea lurida | reverse complement strand
AGCTATTTCCTATAGTGTAGTAATTTTTCAGACAAAAACATGTTTTGTATATGCTTAAAGAATAACACTTTCGTAATTTACGGGGGCGTATAAACAACGAACAAAACATTATTACAGGAAGTTTAATGTATGTCTACGGTGTAGTAACATATATATGTACTGCTGTAATACAAATAACCTCTGTTATTTATTCCGTATACTTCTCAAAAATTGCTTTTTATGTAAAGATGACTGGTTACTATTTTATCAAGAAATATTTACAAGTGAAAAGAACCACATTTGTTATTTTGTAAACGATGTCCCGCTCAGTTATAATGAGCATTGTATCATAATAAAAAACAGCATAGAACTTCTAGAAAATAAAATTACCTTACAATCTCCATTTTGATAAAAAGTTCTCACGTGTGTGGTATCTGCCATTTGACCCAAAAGGTCAATGCTTTCTCAGTCGCGTCTCCAAAAGTCAAATTTGGACTTTAGAACTTTGTTTTTTACTTGTCAGAGCCATACACATTGAATGCGGAAAGTGCCGCAACATGTGTTTTGTGAATAAAATACAGAGTTTTACATTGTGCATGTAACACAAATCAACTGTTTTTTATGCTTTTCAGTTCTAAACAGTACACAAACCCTGATGAAAAAGAACGGCTATTTATCTCAAGTTACAAATAAATAAATGCCAAAGCAACGTGTGTCTATATTCATTTAAAACAATGAAGTACTGTTAATTTTATCTATAATAAAAATTGACATTTTCACGCTATGAAAATCACAAATCTTCACATACGTGAGATAAACCGGAACTTCTATGCTCATCAGCGACATATACAATATCTGTATGGAGCAACAATCATGTTCTATTTTAATCCAAATTTTGCATGTTTAATCGTTGAATAAATAAATTAAAATTAAGAATTAACAAAGTTGTCAGTATTCAAAATTAATCTCTGTATCTACCTTGAAGGTACTATTCTTTTTTGTGCAATATTACTTTGAAGTCATAGAGTTAAAAAAAACCAAAATTAAAGAAAGTTGTATCAACACAATGCTTTCTTGAATATCTTAGAAAGTGGAACAAAACATTGGATTCATCTAGATTTCTATAATACATAACAATACACAGACTAGGGAGTAATGGCAAAAAAAAAGTATTAGCTGCATGACTAGAAAAGAAAAACACCACCCGAATTAAGAATACAATGCAGATGGTAAGGAAACTTTCCCGGAGTCGAATTAAAATGACTTACCAATAAATTCTAAAATTGCCGCTGCATGTACCCAAACAGTATACAAGTTAGGGGCGTTCGTCTTCCATCCTAATATGATCAGATTGTTCATTTGTATCTTCAATTAATTCGATCTTTGTCCATCATCATAATTAGAAATTTTAATAGGACCCCCCCCCCCCTAATACCTTTCTTGAGAGAATTAATATTCATTCAAGTAAAGAATAGAAATAATTAATTATGTAAACGAGATAAAATCGTACATGAGAATTACATTTTTTTGACGAGCGTTTTTGGCTGAGTTTGTAGTTCTATTAATAATTAAACGCGTGAGTGTAGTAGAAAAAACAACGATGTTCGTTACACATCTGAAGTTTCACACTACTGGGGTACAAGACACAATTATAAAACATGGCACTAATTTTCTTTTTTAAAGAGGGGTTTTTATAACTCAAGGCAAAAAATGAGTAAAAATCAATTAAATATATTAAAAAAACAAAACTTACTAAGCGTCATCTACATTGATGATTACAGTCTACACACTGTTCGGCTAACAGAAGTAAAAACTTCACCTACAACAATGAAAACAGTAGCTTAAAACCAATCAAGATTATAAATGGAGAAACAATAATGATCTATAAATTATTACCTTTTACACATATCATATTGAAACATTATCAAATTAAAATACATTCAAACATATTCATATTTTGGAAATTGGTTTTACAGGTTTAATAATCAACAAACAATTACTGTCCCTAGGGCGATGGCCGACAGTTACTGCTATAGTGACTGGGACGTTTACTATGGTCCTACTGTTCGTGGTTTACGGCTATGGATATGGTAGTGGCATTTGTTGCCACTAGTAAAAAACGTAAGTATGTGATAAGGTTAGTATTTCATATACTAAGTATGATTCCTTCGATATAGTAGAACTACAACATAGCAGAATAAAACAACTTTTTAGATATCTTTAAGAATTTTGTGAATAGAGTTTGCAAGTAACAAGGATTCTGATACAAAGAGGTGGGGGTGTGAATAAGATACACAGCTATGTTTCATTTTATTCGTCCAGTTTGTAAAAGGTCCATATTAATGAAACAATAAGAAAATCATTTGTGAGGATTGTTCAAGATGGAGCAATAAAGACTTTTGATAGAGTAATCCAATTGGTATTGATTGAACGTGTTTATTTATATTACAATGTATATACAAATGGAATTGGATACAAGTTCTTCAAACTTAATGCTTCTCTCCAATATACATGTATACTTAATAGGCTATGAGGTTGTACTTGACCGTCCTACGAAATATGTCGGGCTGTTCATTTCCTTTCGCCTCGCCTTTTATTGGTCTTGACCACCGAACAATATTACTTACATGTAACATGTTTAGGTTTGTTACTGACTGTCTAAAGAATATGTCAGGTTGTTCAATTCCATAGAAGGCGAGGCGAAGCCGATCTTCTATGACTTGAAACACCCGATATATTTCTGTAGACAGTCGCAGTAACAAATGTAATAAGTGTTGTCTTTTGTCGAGGACCATAATAGACGACACAGTTGACGAAAAGTTACTTTCGAACTAAAAAAGAAGTAACGTTCCGCCATGTTGCCGTCTATATTTTGCTACTCGCCGTCTATAGAAATTAGATGGCAATCACGTGACACGTTTCCACCAATGACAGAGCGACATTTAGTCAGAGGCAAAACAAATTTCCGTAGACAGTCAGTGATAAACCTAATAAGTGTTTTTGTTTTGTCGAGGAACAAATATAACAGCATAAGAAAACCGTAACGGTCGCCATGTTGCCGTCTATATTTTGCTACTCGCCGTCTAAAGAAATATAGACGACAATTTTCACAATGACGACGCGTTCACAATGACAAAATACATTCTAGTCCGAGGCAAAACAAATACAATTTTACCTTTATAAAATGGAAGACTGTCATACAAACATTTAAAAATTCAACTATATTTAGAAAATTACTAGTATATCGCTATTGAACCACAGGAACAAAGGAGAATCAATTATAATTCTTCGAAATAAGTCATTTTTGGGTATGCAGTTGCGTCTTAATTAGTATGTACATGTACATAATATTATGTTTAGATAACGCTGGTGGTTTAGGAGGCCTTGTTTAATTATTATCGAGATTACTTCCCGTGTGGCTAAGTTTAGTGAATTCCATTTCATAACCACATCCGGAACATTTTGGAATGTCATAATCTTCGATTTATAAGGATTTCCACCGGCACAAATTGATTTCATCATTAATTAACTCCTCCTCCTCTGAGAATAGTTATGTTACCCATAGTCGCCTTGTGATTCAACCCATTGGAGGAATAGAACGTGCCCAAATTCGCTTGTTAGAAAAAAAAGATCAGCATTAAGCAACAATTAACATGTAATTTGCGATGTATTTAGGTTGGAAAGATTTGAGCTAACTTTTCTGTACATAAACTGCAGCACTGTAAAGACTTTGATAATTTCATCATGTAACGTTACATTACATGCTTCATTCTGCTTTAACACAAGATACATTGTATCTCATCAATTGATGAATTATGCATTGTGACATTGATGCCCTATGCCTTTGTCACCATAACCTGGTATTGTTACTCAGGCATTTATACTAAGATTATTAACAATGATCGAGCAGTTCACAGAAAACGATGAGGGAACGATGCCAAGAGCAAGTTATGATGTCAATGCTAGGACCAAACATAGTAGAATGAAATTTTGTTCGTCGTGGTTTTAACGAATGTCTGACGTCAAATTATGAGAAACCATTCTTTCTAATTTACATGATTTTGCCTAAATATAGATCTTCTGAACACTGAGTGTTGCGAAGTAAATATTTCAAATCAGAGAAAGCACCAATCTACATAAAAAAATCCTTCAAAGGACACCTTTGGCTAGTTAAATCCTACTGACGAAGCCAAGCAAGAGAGAAAATATATTGTTTGTTCAAATACATTTCACAAACAGTTATAATTTTTCTTAAGGAGAATCCTGTCAAACAGAATTCTGCTCCTTGGTACAGCTGGATACGGAAATCGTCATTGACGTAAAAAATAGAAACTGTACATCAAATGGAAGCCAAAAACAGACTCGTAAAACACCTTAGTATTAAGACCCTGAGCACGAACATTTACAATTCGCCCACTACAAACATATCTGCATTTATTTCCAAATCTAAAACAATTACAAGTCTTAAATTATGTCCTTTTAATTGTTGGCTTCCTGACAAGAATTCAATTCACTATACAAGTTGGTTCCTAGCGTAACTTTCGACAATCTGAGTTGAAAAAATATCATTATTATATTCAGAAGGAATACGATGATTCGGAGTGAGAAAAAAAACCCACCAAACTGAACTGTACATCGCTTTAACGGTCGCCTGAGTATCAAACCCAAATCCGCATTTAAGCCTCAATCTGGACTCTTATTTATCTTCTTTCATGATATGCATACAATTCCTATTCAATTACACAAGAAGAAAATTTGAAGCTTGAAGCATATGAATCTCTTAAACATTCCTCATCCCAGGGCTACCCAGAGGCCATGGATTTCACAATCATACACTGTATGTAAAGCGCTTTATGGATATAGTCAGGGCGCGTAACCAGGGGGGGGGATGTTGCACTGGGTGCATGTGCATCCCCCATTAAAAAAAAATGCTAAAATATCTAAGCTTCCGGGGGCTTCGCCCCCATGACCCCTACCAGGTCCGTCCTGGACTCACTGGGGGCCTCCAGACACAATAAAAATGCTAAAATATCTCAGCTTCCGGGGCTTCGCCCCTCGATCCCTTATCAGGGATCGTCTAGGACATGTTGGGAGCCTCCAGACCGAATGAAATGCTAAAATCACTTAGCTTCCGGGGCTAAACCCTACCAGGATTAACCTCAGAGCAACTGGGGGCCTAAACCTTTACTTGAGTCTTGTGCACCCCCAATGGAAATTCCTGGTTACGGCCCTGATAATAAAATCAAGCATTTAGCTTTTCTCAAATACATATTAGAGTAGAGAAGATACAATTTCACTATATAAACCATACTGGTCCCTCCCTATGGCCTGAACCCTAGTCCCATGAATTTCACAATAAGTAGGGGGCTTCATAATCATGCAAAAAGTTTTTTCTCAAATATGTATTGAAGTACATATGTACATGTAGAGGATTTTTTTTCTCAAGTATAATACAGTACCCGCAACGTTATTCTTTATGACATGATACACGATATACACGATTACACGCACCGATAGGATAGGATTCACGCACGATACGATCAGGATACGACGCACGATACATAGGAATAAACCAAAAACCTGATAAAACGGAAAAACTGATAAACGATGTTCACGATTAGCCTGTAAAGCAAAACCCGATAAACGATCTTCACGAATAAACGAAAACCTGATTAGAAATGTCTGTGAAATTTAGAAGCAATTTAGACGGGAAACGAAATTTGTATTACTCACAACTAAAGTATGTTGAAAATAACATTCAAGGGTTCAAATTGCCTTATATACATAATACGTATATCCTAAAGAGAATTTCTAATTTTGAAAGGATGCATATACATGTATGTGCAAACTAATGACGATAACATTTTTCTGTAATAATTTTACAGATCAAATTTTTTTTCTTAACTTCCAAACTGCGAATTTTAATTAATTATGAGCATTGATCGACTCAGACCAAGAGACATATATAACATGAAAGCTTTACCCACCTTGTAGATAAAACAAAACGTATGGTTGAATTCTTCATTGTACACATGTACATGTAAACAATTATAAACCATTAGCAAACAACATTTTTGTCAGGGCGTTAGGATGGAAATGACTTTATAATTTTTAAGCAATCTGGCATTTTTATCTGGCTTACAATTTACTTAAGACAAGAACCCCGCGCAAGCATATTTCATTTTGGACCTGGTGATTTTTAAAGGTCATTTATAAATCCAAGATTTTAAACTCAGACAAACCATACAGACGATTTCTGAAGTGAAAACTGAACACCTAGTATTTAAAAGGTCACATTTTCACTGTATATAATTGTATTCCGTTGACTGCGTAGATATAGGTTGTTGGAACTGTGTGTGTATTATTAAGCCCTTAAGCTTTTTGTTAAACGTTCATAAATCAACGCACTTAGACCAACTTTCCCTCTTTAAATATACCCCTCCTTTTATTTTGTACATTAATCAACCAAATTAGCCCGGTTTCCCCCTTTCTCTTTCGGATACCTGTATGTCTAAATTGATCCAATGGCGACCTAAGAAGGGGTGGGGGGGGGGTCGATCTATAGCCTTGTCATTGTGTTGAAGATCTTAAACAGTGGATGTTGGGCGTGTTTTTAAAAAAATTCTAGTGAATATAACGTCCCGGGTATAAACGTTTACATCGTGTTGTCAGAAGTTCTCTTTTTCTAGTGTCTTACCATCTGGTGATTTGAACATATTTATTGTATAAATAATATTAAAAAGGTTTCGAACACAATTCTAAACAACTTACGAGGTTTCTCACCTTGAATATAAACTGAAAAAATTATATTAATTACAATTAGAAATATATAATAAATATAAAAAATATAATTAAGTCGACTAATTATAAAGTGATAAACAAGTAAATCTAATTTGACATACATTTAGTTTGAAACTGCAGAAAAAATTTTTGCCAATTAACAACATAACATAGGTTTTTCATGTCCCCAAGTAAAGTGTGTGATATCATATAAAGAGATAACTCGTTTAAAGCAAACAATTTTGTCAAACAAAACGTGTCTTGCATTAGAATACTTTTTACAATAAAGAACCAAAGATGGTAAGCATCTTCTTGGTTTTCCACATAAACAATTAGGTGTGTCAAATAATGTTTTTTTTTCTATACAATCATTAATTTAGGATACAATTATGCCTCAGCTTTGTGTTGGATAAATTTATAGACGTTACCATTAGGTAATGTAAAAGTAAAATATGTAACAATGTGATTGTGACTGAAATGTTAGCTAGGCTGTATAATTATTCTAAGAAAAATTAATTCGCTGGGATGTGAAATATAAAATCAAGTAATATTTGTCTGTGGCGAAGAGTGTGTGTAGTGAAATTCACCGCTCATTCACTGTTAAAATTCAGTAATTTTCGCTGCACGTACGCTGTCTTGATACGACTTAGACCCGGCTATGAGTAATACGTATCTAATATTCATAAGAAATTAAATATTCATGTAAACTTTGGTATTCCTGATAACAAACAAATTGACAAAATGAAACAAAAACAGGGCTTTTAAAAAATAATTGAATATCAAAACCGGCATATATGACCATGTTAAAAAATTCCAATATACATCGCAAACAATGTACATGTCATGTACAAATAAGAAAACACGATGACGCACAAAGTCGCGCCAATGACCCGATTTTTTTGGGAGAGCAACACTCTCGTGCCTATTATAAATTTTTATCTGCTTAAAGGTGTGAAATTCAATGTCGCTGGCGAATGTTGCTATCAAAACACGGTAATACACAATACCTGATAACAAAGGCGCGCAACAAGTTCAGCGTATAGTTGGTACATAAAGTATATAACACATGAAGTAGAAATACAAATGCGAAAATTGGGGGAAATTAAAATAGCCTTTATTACAATCGTATACAAAGAGAATTAATTTACTGGAGGAGGGGGGGGGTGGTGTCTTTCAAAATTGGAATTTCCTATTTCTATAGTAGATTAATTACAAAATATAATTAATCATTGCTTATACTAGACAGCCAACTGTCCACCAGGAACTTTCGGGTTTTAATTACTGTGGACCCTCGATTTTGTTTGGGGACGAACCAAGCCAACTCCCAGTCTTAAAATGATATTGTTCTGAATAGATTTTCACCATCTCTGGACAGACAAAAGATTTATTTATTTATTTATTTATTTGCATCTTATATAATAGCCAGAACTTTATTGTTTTTGTCTTTCCTCGAATCCTAAAAAATAGCTTCTTAGACAAAACGAATGAAGGCTTTCGGAAAGTATTCGTAACTTTTTCCTTAGATTAAATTATGATACCGCGTAGTTCCGAAGATACACGTACGATTAAACGGAAAACTGATACACGCAAAACACGATACACGATAGACCATTGATAAACGGCAAAACACGATGAAAACGGAAAACCTGAATACACGATACGATAGTGAATACACGCACGATACGATAGAGATACACGCACGATACGATAGGATACACGCACGATAGAACACGATTAGAAATGTCAAAGAATAACGGATGCGGTACTGTATATGTTACTTCTGTGATTACATTGGCCCCGCCCTAGTCCTGAACCTCGTGTCATGAATTTTCACAATTGAAAGTGGAGGCTTCATAAACATTACAATCATGCATTTAGTTTTTTTGTCAAATATACCGGGTATATTATGAAGTAGAGAAGAAATATTCTAAAGATTTAATATGTTTCACTACATGTATTTGTTCATTTTGACCCACCCAGGGCATGAGCCCCAGACCCAGGGGCTATGATATATATCATAATCATGCATTTAGTTTTCTCAAATATATGAAGTGGAGAAGAATATTTTTAGTTTTAATACATGTTTACTATGTGGCCATTCCGGCCCATCTCAGGAACTGAACCCCAGACACAGGAGCCATGAATTTTTTCAATTTTAAAGTAGAATGCTTCACAGACATCTTTTCCATGTATTTAGTTTTCTCAAAATATAGGGAGAACTAAAAAAAAAAAAGATTTCTATAATTTTAATAACATATTCACTGTTTACCGTATTAATGACTGTTTAGGTGGGCACTATGCTCCCGATGGTGTTGCTATGGAAAGCAATAGTGCCCGAGCGTAGCGAGGGGCACTATTTAACTTTCCAAAGCACACCATGAGAGCATAGTGCCATCTAAACAGTCATTAATGGGTTTAGTGCATCACTAAGCTTACAAAGCAACACCAAAAAACATAAAACCCTCCTAGGGCTAGTGCATCACATGTTACATGTTAAATATAATCATTTCTGTGTCATCAAAAGGTTCCTGCAATTAATGACATTTATTTTCATGCCAATTATGCAATTTAACTTGCCATTCACCAGATTTATATGCCAAATAAATAAATCATTTTTGTTGTTATTTGATTTATTTCTAACGATTTTTAATTGATAACAATATGTAACATGTTTTTTAACACCTCAACAAACAACTCATATTGCTTCATAAACAATGTGATGTGCCTGAAGTTTAAAGTTTGGAGTTTGGTGTACAAGTATTATTTGACTCAGTGGAATTAACATGGACAGTATTCATAAAATCTGAAGGAATATTTATCAATTCACTGTTTTTATCGACGAAAGATAACTCTATAAAGCAAAATTTCATAGTCCCGGCACTCAGCGTGATAGTGCCCGGGCACTATCAAAAGACCGAGCACTATCACTTATAGAGCAGAAGACGTTATCCAATCAAATTTTAAGGATTTATCATGTGATGCACTAAATGGCGACATTGGCCCTACCCTAGGGTTAGAACCCCTGACCCGGGGCCATGAATTTCACAAATGGGTAGAGGGCTTGCTGGACATCAAAACTATGCATTTAGCTTTTCTCTCGCATGTGTAGGAGTAGAGAAGAAAATTTTGAAAATTATTTTTTTTGCACATTTGGCCATGCCCATGAGGACCCAGGGATGGTAAGGTCATACATTTCACAATTTGTATTCTTATCCTATAGATGCTTCAAACCAAACAATGGATACAATTGGATTTATAATTTTCAAGAAGTTGAAATCGTAAATCTGTTAACAGACTATGGACAACGCACGAAGACCAACGACAATAGGTCACCAAACATAATATATTAAAACAGATATTTTACGTCCCGTTCGACATTTTTTTTTTTATTCATGTACAGCCGTAACATGCTTTGAGTAGTATAACAACTGCGCAGGATGACAAAACTAAGCGTTTACTGTTTTAATGCTGATCCCATTGGTACAAAAATATTGCACATCCATCAATGAATCCTGTCTAGCAATTTATTTCTGTGTCAATTCAAATTTTGAAAGGGTTTGGTTGGGGCTATATTTTGTGGCGGAGGGATTAATCAAAAAGCTCTAATTCTGTATGATTTTACATTTTCTACTTCATTCAATATACCTTCTATTTTACTACCCCTATACATATATTCCAGTTTTAAAGTTTGAGATTTGGAGCTAGTTCAAATATTGCAATATATTAATTTGGTTGATGTATTACGGATTCCTTAAAACGATTAAGTCATTAATTGACTGATTTACTCGAAAATTTGTGTAAAAATACAAAGCACGGCAACCCTAGTTTTTCTATTCAATTTCCAAATTTTCCTTCAAAGTAGAAATCAAAAATACACTTCCCAAACAACTGACATTACTCCAAACTTTCAACCGCACAATTATGAACCTTGCATTACGCTCATGACCATAGCAGTGATATTTCGTAACGCCTACCAAGACACGTGACTTTCATTTTCATTATCCTTTCATTTCTGATGACGGACGTTTGGTTTGGGAACAACCACTACATACTTTAAACATTTAAGATATGGTACGGTATTGAACCAGGGTCTTTTGATTGCAAACCCATTGCTCTAACCACCCGTGGCTATTTTCACAAAAAAATCTTAAGATGTTGTTTCTGCTCTATACTAGTACTAACTAAGTGCAACTATGCCTGAGTATATAAGAATGCAAGTTTTATCACCTGTGTTTGTACTTTGTTTTGGTTATTCAGAGAGAATTGTAAAATAAAGACAGTGTTTTAAAGTTTTCATCTCAATCGTAAGATTTTTTTGTGAAAAGGGCCATCGTCATACTACGACCTGTTTCACAGCACATAATATTGTCTGGAAAAACCTTAATGGAAAATGGTGAACCACAATAAGAATTTTAATTGTAGGCGCTAATACATATATCATATATTAAGTCTGGAACGAATCTACGGAGAATAACCTGTATTCTATACACTCGTATAATGTATATACATGTAGAATAGGGCTAAACTCCGTATGCCCTTCCTTAGGCCCAGATAACAAAAAAATTCCTACATGTATATAAGGAAACAAACATGCTGTTCGTGTATTTCGCAAAAGATGCCTGCTGTACAAAGGTGGCCAAAAATAAGGAATCAAGTATAAAATAAACCAACAATTCTAACTGAGACTTTTTAATTGCATGACATCACGTTATTTGTCCAAGAATTTTTAACTTATCGGACAAAATGTTGAATTTTCACACAGATTTTCAAGTAAATTAACTTCGACTTTTATAAGAATCACTGAATATATCAACCAAATTAATAAATTGCCTTATTTTAACTAGTTCCAAGTCTCAGTTACATGTACTTGTATCATAAATATACCTTTAGGGGGATAAAAATAGAGGCTTATTGGATGAAATAGAAACTGTAAAATCGTGCAGATTTTGAACTTTTCGATTAATCAATTCCTCCCCACAAAATATTGTCCCTACCAAAACCTTTCAAAATTTGAATTGAAACAAAATTTATCAACTTAATAGGGTTCAGTAATACATGGGTAATATTATTACACCAATGGGATTATAGTATTGAACCAGTAAATACTTTAGTTATATTATCCTGCGCAGTTACGCTCAAAAGCTCAGGAGCATCAAAACTCGTCTTACATGTGACGAGGATAGAAATGATCTATTTCTGTTATCACGAGAAAAGAAAGGGGAATTACAATTACCATAAGAACTTAATAATCATTTTACTTTGTTGAAATGTCTTAGAGTTGTATATTCTACCAAGAACTGGGCAGTTTAGCGATGGTTCACCTTCATGCGAAATTAATGACCACAACAAGATCATTATTCATCGAGACAAATAACACCAATTAGGTTTTTACGGTCGAAACAAATTATGGTTTTACAATTTGACCAAAGCAAGAAAGTTTGTATACGACCAAAGTTTGTATTTATGAAGGCGACATGTCATTCCATCATTCACGGTAATAACAACGTGTTCCTTGTATTGCGACCATGAATATCAGTATATATAGAGATCACTAGATTCCACTGATCGTAACAGTGCATTGATAGCCAGTCATCATGTCCAAGATTCTTCTATGCCTGGTGTTCCTCGTCCTATGCAGTTTCGCATTTATTGAAGGTAAGTGAATTGTCAGCTCAATCCACGTATGTATTCATATAACTTTGAAAAACTTTTTAAAAAATTTAAACTATATTCAAAGTGATAAACATCGCACGGTTTTAGTTTTTAAACAGTTCTTAGTGTAGACATGATAAAACAGCTGATAGAAAAATCGAAGTTTCACATTTACACGAAGTTTACAATTTCTTTTTTCATTATAGAATTGAATATATGAATTATTTTGCTCATCGAGAAATGAATATAAAAACCGAATCGCAAAATTTATGAAAGCCAAAGGCTTTCATTAAAAAGTTTGTGATTCGTTTTCTACATTCATTTCTTAATAAGGGCAAAATAATCTATAGATATATATTCAATGCTTACACGTTTAATTCAATTACAAACTAAAAACAATTTTCCATGAAAATCGGAAACATTGTGGATTTGCAAACAGCTGCATATCCGCGGAGTAATTTACACGCATGTTGGCCATCAACAGAAATTAACACCCTGGTTTACTACAAGGCCATCAGCTTAGGACTTGTACATCAATAACAAAATTGCCAATCAGACTCGAATTTGGGGCTAAAGAAACGCTCGCCGCTTGCTGGTCAATGTATATTTAAAACTTATGGGTGCCTGACACTTTTGAGACTAGGCCGGTAGTATAAAAAACATACATGTATGTACATTATTCTATTCGCTTGTTGTAATAACTACATTATATTTCCTTTTTCAAACAATATTGTGTGTTTATGTAAAACCCTTAGGAGTAACTTTAACCCAGCTGGTCACTTATGGTATGGCTATATACAGAGTGAAATTCTAAGAAATTACCTTGAATTATTTTGACGGCCCATGTTGTGTTTTGTTTAGTATAGAGCTAAACTGTCGCCTGTCCTGCAGATATTTGATTTCTTTTGTTGTTGTTTTTCATAGCTTTGGGTCCTCAATACAGTATTTTCAGAATTCTTTCCATTTCTTCGATCAGTTTTGGAAGACACGTATTACTATACGTCAGAGAAAGGATCTTTTATCCCCGGCTTTTATCGATATCTCACTATAAAAAAACATGTTCGTTGACTTAATCAATATCTCGGGACTTTTCTTCCATATTTAATTTTACAGTCAAATTCGCATAACTTCAGCAATTACATTTAGCACTTCTCATCCTACGTAATGTTTTCAATTGAAGAAATATATATGGAAAAATAACACC
>CAJDSM010035684.1:2568-16223 GCA_903981925.1 Ostrea lurida | reverse complement strand
TGAATCTCCAATGAGGTGCTCTAGGTTAGCTACCTAACTTGACAGTCTGGCACCAGAGATCAAACCCAAGCATCTGACGCACACATGCCCTCACCTCCTTTCAAGTGTCATTGTCCTCTGAAGATGCACAAACCAAGCTTCTTATTTCCCCTGGTAGGACTGTTTCACCTGGGCCAATACCAGGTGGTGCGCAATGCACCAAATTTGTAATACCAGGGAGAAACATGCAACGACTTAAACCAGGTTTCGAATTCCTGGTCTAGGTCGGATATTGCTATATTTTGCCCCCTCCTTATTACAGCATAAATCTCACATCAACATCTCAGTACAGGTGGCTATTCCATATGCATTTTCCAGACTGTTATGCCATAATGCAATCCATTTATTAAGCTGTAAAAACCACTCCAAACCAGCGCCCTCTTGAACTTAGAATTCGGACCCACTCCAGGGAAATAAGACAATCTGCTTTATTTTTATACATGGTGAGGTCACTGCCTGGCATGGCTTTGGGTATATAGTAAACAGGTTTCATAAGAAAGCTTCTTAAAAGCACTTTGAAAGAATGAATACTAACATGTACATATTATATACCACGTATGCGAGGTAGTTTTTGAAGTGGAGGCACTGGGAATTTTTATGACTAGACCATATACAACAGTACTATAGAGATGTGCGAGTACACAAGCTGTTGTCTATCATAATCTCAGATACCATACCATTACGACTAAGTGGTGTGCCTCTGTCATTTTTTCTGATCCCATTATTCATGAAGATCTTTTGTATGCTCGTAAGAGTTGATATTATTAAAAGGGCTAAATCAATTTCAACCTATGCAAATAACCTGATCTAATAGGTTGATAATATCATTTTTATTCTCAATGGTTGACAGAAGCGATCTTATTCTCCAAATGATTATCTGCCATAATCAATCAAAGTATGACAAATTATTTGATGAGTCTTTCTGTATGAATTAAGAGCTGCTAAATCTTTACTTTGGTATAAAAGCTTTTACGTGGAGGTCTTTCACGTAAATGATATTACTTTTTCTATATTTAAAGTAATATTATATAATTTGAAACTGTCATAATGTGAAGAACGATCAAATTTTATAGAAGATCCAAAACTTTACTCCCCTTCGTATTTTTGATTCGAGGCATACATTATGCATCTAAATGTGTATATTTTCTACGGTGTGGTGGTAAACAATTCCCATTTCATTAAATGCAGATTTCTATTAAATAAAGAAGTGTATAACAAAGTAAAACTCAGAGAAAAAACATTAAATAAAGAAGTATTGTTTTATTATAAAAAATAACAACCATTTTATTGGTGTAGCTATGAATGGTAGCAGTACATGTATATCATGTGAATGCTGTATGCCATTCTACAATTAGTCTTTCTGCATGTAGTCTAAATCAATAGATTTCATCGTCTATATAAATTGTATATCAAAATTCATAAAGCAGATTTTAATTGAATACAACAGATGAGACTGTCAAACTTCACTGGAAATCATAGTGTTCGGATTGCCTACTCTCACATGAAAGTACTCAAAAGGAGATGACACTGAGCTTTAGCGAAGATGTTGGATAAATAACATAAGTTTCTAGATGTTGAATGGTGATTAAATAAAAAGTGAATGACAAGAAAATATTAAAACTAGCTTGGATAATCACTAACAAAACCAGTAGCTATAAATATAAATTACAACAGATATGTGCAGAGTATAATGTACACACTTTGTTGATCGCACTTCGAACAGAAAGTGTCATTTACGTTTGATATCCACATTAGGTAATTCTCTGTTATTGGAGTAGTATAAAAGGTGAAACTTAATACTGCCTCGCTAAGTGATTCCAAGAACTTTCTCTGGCGGATGGCTATGTTTTCTAAGAGTTTCTTTCTATTTGACACGCAATGTTAATCACAACGGCCGAAGCGTAGTCAGCAGCTGGGTATAGAAAGTGACAGAGGTTAGTGCACATACGGGTGTTTAGTGGGAAACGATGTCGGTATGTCTGCTTTCGGAGTCTTAGCCTAAGATATGTAACAGACGTGGTATTCGTCCAAAGGGACGACTGTGAATGTCAGTTGGGAAACCGGAGGGTGCCATTGACTGAACAGTGCCAAACATTCAGAGAGAACCTACATGCCAAGCTCGGGTGAAAGCTCCTTGAAACAGGAGAGAAATCTGTAGCGGACATAATAAGGGGAATTTATACTGCCTCGCTAGTGGCTAGCTTTCTGCTTGGGGATAGTGTAGAGTGTCCTCTCTCGATTAGCGCATATAGTAAGACCACACCAGCGAGGCTTGTGTTTCAGCACCTGGATGGGTGATCCGCTAACTTACCAATTCTACATAAGTTAAAAGTAATATCACATAACACATATATATTTCCCTGGATGGAAGGATATAATCAGAATCTTACACTGTCAAAATTTCATTCCACAAAGAGTGTAAGAACAATATGCTACAACAAGAACAGAGGATTCGCGACACCTTATTGAGATTAACTTAACAGATCATATGGGACTATAAATAGGGTTATTAAAAAGGTTTACTGGATTTACAATAATATGGCACTTGTACTAGTAAATTGGTGCATCATAATGTAAAATCAACATTCATAGATTATGAAACTGCATAGCCTACGGCTTGATATCAACAAAAAGAATTCAAAGTTCTGTGTATTGAAACTAAAAGTACTATTGAGGATATTGCTATCTATACAAATTGAAAATTTTGCAACACCTAAATGGCTTTGTGTTACGTTGTACATTGTACCAAATCAAATTGTTGTACAATGTGTGTAAATAACATATAATCATGATGTACCCAACACAGCCTGAACTTTGGTATTCGAAATGGCTTTTTTTTCTCATGACAGCATATTACCTTCGATATCTCGAATTCCAGATTACATGTATCCATGTATTCTTTCCCCTATTGAATTTGAGATAACGAGTTTCAATGATACCTGTAAACACATGACTTAAATACAATTATACTTGGCCAATGCACAAAATATCCATCCTTAAAAGCCAATGAGCTATACCCGTACAAAACAATGTGCATCTGATTCATGTGTTAATCCCATGTTTAAACACTCTCACGCTTATGATAAAGTCATGTATATATGTATCATAAACCATGTATCCAGTGTATGTATAATGTATATTACGTGACAAAAAAAATACATACGCCTGTATGGTATGGTTCTGAACATTAAAAATTACAAAATAATAAAAAATGTTCTAGGCTACTCACTAAAGCAACACAGTGTTTAGTGTTACTAGTCCTCCAGTGACTAGATTAGGTAATAAATCTTAGTCGTCCAAGACACGTGAGTACACCAGCAGTTTATCTCTCAACATATTTGTCAAATAAATATCAAATCTGGACTTAATCCTATTGTAAGTTAGGGTGCTTGAGGCTGACCAACTATTAATACATGTTGTGTAATGCCTCGCAATCCAGTAGCTAGTCTGTTAAAAAATCAATCCCCAAAACATCGGCATGACAACTGCCACAGTATGCGGTTTGGCATTTAAAACATCATGTTTCTGAAAGTCCTGACAGAAATGTTGTTTACTTGATAGAGGATATAGTACAGCTCAGCGTGATTTTTGAATGTCCCTTCCATTGTGGCGGCCATTGGAACACAGTGGGGCAGTTTTGGAGTGGACATTTACTCTGTATGTTTATCTTACAGTTCCTATACGCAGCTCATGTTTCAGTGGACAGTTAATTGCCCCTACTCTAAATGACCCACAGTGCGGCTTTAAATAATCAGTTCCACATAGCTGTTACTGTATGGTCGTATATATAAACACACATGATCAAATATAAAAAGGGGGGGTAGTCATAGCATCTGCAATATGCTGTGATCCTACGATATTAAGGTGGCTGTGAGGTCTTTTCATACATTACTGATATACAGTAAATCTTTCACTCAAAACTGTGGCAAGACATTGCATAAATACAGTATAGTTAGCAGTCAAATACTTAAATATAACATCTGAATGACCGCATCTTTAATTTCAGAGGTTATTCACTTGCCGGCAAGGCAGGTCTCGTTCTAATATCAAATATATTCACCATTGAATTCCAAGAAGACTCGAATCCAGTCATAGAGTATAGTGATGAATCATTGTATGTCTACAAAATAAAGCAGAGGAACAAATTAATTATTATTTCTTTTATCTCAGGATTCAAGTGCACGGTATTAATTATGCATAAAAACATTATTCTCAACTAACACGATAAATATAATTACAACAGTTATAAAAATTATCAACAATAAACATTGATCACACTCTCCCACATCTGGCTGACATGCAAATAGTCATCATGCAATATATCCCAGCACAATAACCTCGCAACAAATTTAATTTTGATAGGAGTCCATATCATTGTAAGACTAAGAAAAAACCCATGTGATATTTTATATACTCAAAAAAATCAGTTCTGAAGTGGAAATAATTCTGTATACTGTTTACATACATGTTTGTTACACTTTGTACTAAGTGCATCAACACCATCAATTGTAGATGATGAAATGACCTAACGTAAATCAAATAAACCAGTCGCCTCCCTGATGTACCTAGGCTTGATCGTCCTTGCGGCAGACTCAGTCTGGCCGGTAATATGGATTGTTATTGTGAAAAAGTGTTGGCACACAAGTATGAACTAAAATAACATGTAGATTTGTTACATATTATGGTTTAGATAACTATAGGATAATAAACATGTGTTTACCTCTGATGGCTTGTTGTTTGTGTGTCTAACGTGAGTTCTGCAGTCCTTGTAGCTATATCTCGCGTCATTAAAGAAGGTTTAGAGTGACAAACGAATTCCTCTCGTTCTGATCCCAATGGCGTGGCCGTGTGATTGAGACTCTTTACTCAGAGGTTTTTTGTGAGGCCAGGGGAGGAGGAATGTGTACTGGCTGGAGCGGTCCCGTTCTTGTGGTTGAAGACAATGTCCACAGTTACGTGCCCACCATGCCGGGTATGTTCAAAAGGCATTTGACAGCAGCTAGCAACCGGCTGAATTCCCGGCGGAGTTAAGTTTGGATTATGAAAGATGATCTATCCGTCTTGTTAACCATTGAGGAGTTCACTAATCTTGCTAGCTTCTCTTTGAGAAAGGAAGACGTATGAGCTGGACACTCGAGCTCCTTGGTATCTGACTTCGTGTATGTTTCTCGTTGGTTTGAGTCGTTGGAGGAAACTCACTTCTTGATCTCTCCCTCTTCTCCCCTGAAGATGCACAACCCAGTTTCTTATTTCCCCTGGCAGGACTGTCACCTGCAATTCCAGGGGTGGTCGATGGCACCAAATGTAACGGAGAAAATGCAACGGACTAAACCAGGTTCGAATTCCGGTCTGGTCTATTGCATTTTCCCCCTTCCTATTACAAAATCTTCAATCACATGCAGTAAGTGGTATTCCCTGATGCTTTCCAGATTGGATCAATATAATTTAGAGGCTCAGATAGGGATGGAATTTGTACTTGTATGATTAGTATAAGTTTACAGTTGATGCCAGTTGTGAAGTCAAATAAAAAGGTCCAGAGGCTAAAATTATAAAAAAAAAATGTACAAAATTCCAAGACATTACGTCTACGGACAACGTTTGGTCGCGCCGCGAGGGAGCTAAGGGACTAAGCATTTTGTTGTTCTTCCGCTTTGTCTAGAAGAGCCATAGTGAAATTCAAATATTTAAGTGGTGGCCGACGAAGAGTAATTATCTGCTTCTGTGTGAAAGATTGGGGTTACTTATATGAAAACTTCGCCATGCTGCGTAGTTACTAATTCTGCAATATTTAGTACGATGCACTTTGGTAGATTGTGAAAAAGGGTTAGATGTAGTTGAGTTGTGGTATCAGCATTTCTGTTCCACAACTTATCATTTTGATAGTCGAAGGAATGAACCAATTGGTTCAGTTTCACTGGTAAGAAAATTTGTTGTTTATAAGTGTAACACTTTGAAAAAATCCATGTTTTGATAGTCATACTAGGTAATGGCAACTACTTTGAGAATAAATTCTTGGTCTCCATGTTTGGGTTTCAATTTCTTTTTTATGCTACCCTATTTTTGTTTATTATATTCCTAAATACCAGGAGGCGCGGCCGTGGTAGGGGAGGTTCCCCGGTATTCATACATGGAAAGAAAGCGAGTGCTTCATATGTTCGAATAACCATGCCATTACTGTGTACAGTTTTTGTAGTGGTAATATACTCCCAATATTTTCATGAATTTATGATAATCGATGTAATTTTAAAAGGATTGAAAGAGAGTTCATCATGGTGAGGATATTGTTTGATTGGGTCAGTGCAAGAGAAATTGTACTTTTTGAGAATTGTTTGAGTATTTTTAGCAGTTTTTCTAATTATTTTTTGAGATTCAAACATTTAAACAAGACATGATAAGCATCGAATGTTAGGGCTTATATTGGAGAAGGGAGTAAATTAAAGGATGGGTTCCGTGGGCTTGGAACTGTAGAATACTGACATATTGCTTGTGTTGCGTGTGTTACATGCTCATCTGTATTATAAGGTGTCCCATTTGCAAGAATATTTATGAGTAATTGTAGGTGTAGCTAATAATACCTGTTCGTTTGATTTTATATGAAAATATCCAATGAAAAAGCTCTGGAACCAGATGAATGGAATCGAACATTCAACCAACACCGAAATATAGGCTTCTGCATTTTCATTTTGGTCGTGTTGGGGACGGCAAGTGGTTGAGCTATCACCATACATTATACATTATACGCAGCACTGCCAAAATGGTTGTAATGAGATTTGCTAGTTGCACAATGAGAATTATATGTTACAGGCCGCCTATTATTTTTAATGTGCAGTATTTTTTAAAAGTCTTACATGTGATTATGGATTAAGTTGTCGTTGGCAGCTAAGTTCCTCGATGGTTTCAGAAGTGTTTTAATATTTACTAAAGGTCATGATATTGTTCTTAAGTTTTTAGAGCTTGTTCTGGGGAAAGATGATGCGCGTATGTGGATTCGATTCATATGTTGTTAGAAGTTATTGTAACATGAGAGGAAGTGTTCGTCTCTTTTTGTGTCATGATATATGCGTTCCTCAAACTTTTCTTGATATATCGATTGTTTATTATGTTATTGGAATATTAATATATCAACTTTATTTGGCCGACCTATTTGCATGTATTTATCGAGTGTAATATTCTTGTCATGCTAAGTCTGATACAATGTATATGGTTATTAATATTATATTTCCGCGTAAATGCTATGTTGTGATCATTATCAAGAGAAAATTTATAGGGCGTAGGATAGGTCGACAAGGCCGGTACGTAGCAAGACATCGGCGCCTGATCTCCGCTGTATGAGGCATTCATATTTAATCTAATTTTAGATGTTTTTTATGTATCTATTTTATGGTCAAAAAAAATTTTCTCATATCTCTCTGTTATTGGTATATATTTACTTTTGTTTCGTGTAATATTTATTGCCTTGTGCATCTTGTAAATGTAATGGTCCGTAATATTTGCCATTTAGAGCTAAGAATATTTCTGGATTTAGAGATTTTATGGAATTGGTTTATGTTTTTGCTTTCATGTTCATGAGTTTTCTTCTATATACTCATTTCTCATTGTAGTTGTATTTATCAATTTGACTTTGTATTTTAAATATGTTATCATCTTTCGTAGTGTTATATTCAGAAATTAAACGAGTATGTTAAAATGTTTTTATACGGACATTAGGTGATGAGCCTATAGGTGATTGAGTATAGCTTTTAACTGATGCTTTTTTGTTATAAGATTTGAGTAAAAAATCAGGCAAAATTGTTAGTACGCGTAAGAATTCGGAACTGGTTTATCGTTCGCAGAATAGGTCCACCATTATATATTTCCAAATTCAATTTCTTCAATGCAGTCGTTTGTGAATTAGGCAGCGTATATTGATAATGTTTGTGAAAATTTCACTTATGTATTTAATCTCGCGAGCAATTGCTGACTCCTTATAATAATGTTGAGCACGTGAATGTTAACATACTATTGTATAATTTTAGTTGGTTTGTATCTAGCTGAACATACTCAAGTACCTAAGGTGGTTGTAGACAACTATTAAATAATGTTCATATACTCGAATTCCATTATACGTTGTCTTGAACATAATTCAATATGGTACATTATTGTTCATACAGTACATAAAGTTTGTTTCTAGACAGTTACGTAGTGACGGCGGTGTAGACGCACATTTTTTTTACTCAATACCAAGAACCAGCAGACTAATAAACGGAAACATCCAAAGCTGCTGACTGTAAATAGAGCGCCCTGAGTCTCATCTAAAAGATCACGTTCAACACATAAGAGATTTAACAGTGACAGATGAAGCAGTCACAGACTCTACATGCCTCCTTCAACAGGAGAGAAATGATTGCTGTCAATTCGCAGGATGAATGAGTCAAAATGTGTTATGATATATTTCTGTATCTCTTTTTTTCGATTAATTTATAAAACATTAATTTTATAAACTAAAACGAGTCCGTGAAGACTGGAAAGTGTAGTCCCGTTGCGTGTTGAAAAAGGGTGATACTTGCAAATACATTCTAGAAACCGACGGCCTGAAGATGGTGTTAAAAACTTTACTGTACTCATGTCAACTTCTGTATCGATAAAAGTGGGGTGTGATTATTTTGATTACACCGTGAGCTGCTCCACAACATACTAAAAAATAGTCTTATAGCAATTGTAGCAGCCACAGTAGGCATCATACAGGAACGGGTTTGTTATGCTAAAGTGAGTTTTTTAACATAGAGGTTCTAGAGGAGTTACGAGAGTTATCGAGTGATGGATTAGATGCTTGCCTCTAAAATAAAGATAGACCGTGCTGCTGTGTCGTTCTAAATAGGGATCCTCTTGTTCTTCTACGCAGCCCCCGCTTCGATGTTCTTATGACCAATGGAGCATTACAAGCGCAAGAGTTCGTGCCCGAAAGCTCATATATTGCTTATCCCTGTCAAGTGTGCTTCAATAATAAATCATACAACAGCTTGAAAGCAATACCAAATTATATAAACATTTATACAAGTCTATATGTACATGGTATTAAGGATATGAGTGTTTTGGCGTCATTGTTACAATGTGAGAATAGCAACACTACTCTTTGAGTCTCAATACATCAAAGCACATCTGTCAGTACAATCCTATGTCAGGGTTACCAGAGTGCTATTATAGCATTTGAAGATTTAAACTTCATCTTGAACACATTTTACTCTGGAACCACTTCATTGTCAGCCGATTTACTTTTGCCAAGCGGTGTTAATTTTGGTAACCTATATTCCGCCGCATCAAAATTCAGTTTAAAATGATTTACAAGAGTAAGTACTCTAATATAGTGAAACAACCTTATCTAGGTCAATAATACTATTATGTTGCTCGTGAGAGAAAGAACGAGGGTGACGTGTAGACATGTAGCATGCTGGTAAGATTTCTGATTAGCTAACATAGGCTACTGAGTAGATGAGGAATTTGGAATGCTAGGTGTATAGATTGGCGACGGTAGAATAAATGAGTATCACTTTGGTGGTAACAAGGTGAATATTCGTCGGCGTTGATTAAAGAGCCCTCGAGTGGGTAGCAAAGGACGTGAGGTGGATCAAAGTAAGTTGGTTCTGAGAGAGACAAACGCATGCTGGAGATATTGGAGGCAGTAGGCGGGGAGCTGGATGTTTTCGTCTGATAATTTAGGTAAGGGTTGTAGGATGGGACAGCATAAGCTGTAGTAGAGGCGATGATATTCTGGTATCAACATTGTAATAATATTGAGAGTGATATATACTCTTGTTTAGACCTAGTCACGAAAAGGTATATGTGATAGATAATTGGTTTGAAGCGAACCTCAATCACAGTAAGTAAGCTTTTTATTTAATAGGTCTAATTCTGTTGAAAACGAGTTTAAAATGTTAACAGTGGTCGTGAAGAATGCGTTGCATTAATAGGTCATTCCGAACTACTGTTGAACCAAAGAGGCTTTTGGAAATTCTAACATGATATATAATCGTGATGGGGATCTCGTTCCCATTGAATATATTTATTTAAGAGGCTGTATAAGCGTTCGTAAAATGTGTCTCCTATATCTATGGTTCAGAATGAGAGCTCATATGATAGGCGAGTTATCAGTTCGTCGTAATTAAAATACACATTCCCCGGATGAATAGTTTTCGTTGACTAGTCCGCCTGTCAGATCCTAATTCCTCGCCACGGGCTGTGACCGTAGGAGTGATGTATGTTGCGTGGGGTTGCAATCAGTGTTGATTTCCCGTATTCATGATTGAGTGTGAAGGGTATCGTTCGAGGGTTAGTAACTATGCTGAGAGAGATTCTATACTAGAGGCAACATGGTCGTGGTCTGGAAACGGGTATTTACAGAGTTACGAGAGGAGTACCTCGCTGCGGTTCGTCGCGACTATATAACGATATAGAACAACAACAAAATATGCTTGTGGAAGTGGGGCTTTTGGAGTACTCAGTGGCAAAAGATGATGGAAAAAAACTATTATATTGAGGAAAAGTAAGAGAAAGTTACTTCTCAATGTGAGATCGGAGTCGATGAGTTCTATAATTAGAGAATGTTTATGCTGAACCTAGGGGAAAACCCGGGAACTCGATATCTATCTAACGCAAAAAGGAAAGCGATTAATTAAATTTGGACTTTCAGAAAACGAGTTTTGAAAGAACATTCGTTAAATATGTTAAAATGCTTACTTAATTTAAAAAAATTGGCTCTTCTTTTCCCAACGATGAAGTATACATAAAGAATCAGATATAAAAACACTTATCACTGCTGTGATGGAGTTGGAATAGGCATCTTTGATTCACCGTAGACAAGTGGAACTTAGGTTCCCCTCGGTCAAGCCCCGGGGAATAGTTCCGTGCTCGGGATTGATCACTAAAGAAGCATAGTTCCACTCACAGGCCAGTGAATATAGTAGTGTAATACTGTTGCATATACCCTCTAATGAAGTTTGAGTTGATATTCACTGATGGGCTTAGGATATGAGTGTTTGACAGCATGGTCGTAGCTGGTTCGTCCCATGTGTTCAGGGTTGTCAGTATGGAGTGTATATTATGTGATTTTGAGAGTGCTTTTATACCAGAAATGAGATTTTTTTAGTGTAGATGGAACCATGTTTATGTGAATATTAGTTCTAAATCAATTGTAATGATTGGATCATTTAATTTTGGTCAATTTAATGCAATTTGTGTGTTGCTGAGGACACCTTAATTGTGGCAGATTTTTGGTTAATGGAGTGGTTGTTTCTGAAACACAAATGCATTACAGTAATTTTTAAATATTATGTATTAAAAAAGAAATTAACAGGGTTGAATATCAGTGTAGTACAAGATAACATGGTCTTACCGTTCTGTTGTCTCTCTATCTGTATGTATTTTCTTTCACGAATACATATATGTGTCCATGAGGGATAGGCGAATATGCTTAACATTCTAGGCAAAATCTGTGGGCTTAGGTGAAAATAGTACTAATTTTTCTGTAAAGCATAGGCGAAACTGTTCAGGAATTGGGATATGTTTGTTAAGACACAAATAATGAATAACCATATAGTAATAATCATTTTGTCTTATCTTGTAAAGTTCATTGTAACATGTTGTAATGATAACAAGAGTAGTAATTGCTAATGAGAATGGTGATATACAGTACACTATGGTTTTATATACTATGTGTAATAATGAGATAGTATTAGCCAAATGGAGTTAGGTGTTATATTGGATGCAATTTGGGCTAATATAACGGCACTAATGGAGATTAGTTTCTTGTGAACGATTATAGAGTTTATAAAGAATTCTGGCCACTAGATTGTTAATAAGCGTTCGAAGATATTAGAATATTGGGAGTTTTATTTGTTAGAATGGGGTTTGAGTGATAGACCGAAGGTGGGATCTCGCCCATGGGGATGATGCTAAGACCGTTGATTTAGGCGATATTGTTAAGCACCGAGTAGTAGCTGTGGTACACGACAGGGTGAGAATGGGTTGTTAGAATGGTCTAGGTGGTTCGGATGGCACGTTTGTTATATGACATGTCTTGGTATATACTGCAACAAGCATATCGGAAGGGTGCAAGCGTTCCATCTGTCATAAGCGTGCTTTATACAAGAGATAGAGGATAAATAGCAGCTGTACGGCATGGTTCATCCAACTGGCAGTGTCCTATTCTCCCGGATGTTACCTAGTTTGCTAGAGATGAGCTCGGGTGACTGAGTCGGTGATATGCGTCGTCGCTAGTACTCACATAGTAGTGTGTTGGAAAGCGAGAGGAAGTGATAGTAATAGATAGGAAGCGGTTGGCAAGAACGGACAATTGCACTATACATATATCAGAGGACGTAGCGCACTGAGAGAAAATATATAGTGTAAGGGCTAAGTAGTCACATATGAGTCGACAGAGACATGGTGTAATGGTAAGATTGCTATCAGAGTTATTCGGCGAGGGAGCTTATGGTTGTCTTCTCGTTTAGTTTCGTTGTCGTTTGGGGAATGTTTTGTGATGATCGGTACGGTCTGTAACAAAGTTTCATTCGTCGTAGTATTGACATATACGTAGTCTACAGAGTTGGTCCTTCTGTAAATCGTCACGTACTTAACGCATGGACCTGGGCAGAGCAGAGCTCTAATGATATAGTAGTTGCTAGGAGAATTAAAAATATTGAACGGAACGGGGAATAGGAGGTGGAATCGGGGGTAAACCAGTCTAATGCTGACGCCACGCGCGCGGCTCGCGTAACTTGGTTATAGTGCAAGGAGCTAACTCTATGAGAAAAAAAATGAACATATTATATAAGGATCAACTGTTATAAAAATTGTTTAGGTCAAGGACTAGAGCGAGGTGACTAGTATAAAATACTTGTTAATAAGCGTAGTATAATAACATACCTCAGCCTGTAAATACACCTGTGCATAAGAGTGTGAATCTGATTAAAGATTTATGAGTTGAAGACACCTTTGTATTTAATTAATTTGCTGGAGATTGAAATTTAGATTCGAGCTGAAATGATTGGGTGCCAAGTCGATGACGAGACGAATACAAGAATGTCAACAGAATAGTGGAGAAAATGCCACGGATGCTGTACGTGGAATATAGTGCAGTGAGAGTGGGTTTTAGCGAGATGAGGTGATGCTGTGAATGCACATCTGTTCGGTTCGCAGTGAGAGCGGTGTGTGGCGGTTAGCCGGTATGCGGCGGGATGGGGCGTCGTAGGGCTTCAGACCAAACGATCAGCACCGGACAGACTGGGATTTCGAACTCTGGGCCCCTGAATTCCATTGGGTCTCTAGCTACCACTGAGCTATCTGGCCACAGAGATCAAACCCAGCATGACTGTGACCTCCTCCTCCTTCAAGTGTCATTGTCCTGAAGATGCCAAACAGGTTCTCTAATTCCCCGGCAGGACTGTCACTGCAATTCCAGGGGTGTCAATGGCACAAATGTAACAGGGAGAAAATGCAACGGACAAACCAAGGTTCGAATTCCGGTCTGGTCATTGCATTTTCCCCCTTCCTATACAAAATCGTTCAATCCACATGCAAGTAATGGTATTACCTGATGCTTTCCAGAATTTTTGAGCATATTCAATCCTCCTTTTTACGTA
>CAJDSM010035681.1:1403-19292 GCA_903981925.1 Ostrea lurida | reverse complement strand
GTTTACTCAGGTGACCTAAAAATTCAAATGTCTGATATCAAAAAATCATTTTCTAACCCTAAATATTCCTTTCTTTCTTTTTTTTTTTCCTTTTTTTTTTTTTTTTTTTTATATCGGAACGCGGCTCGAACTCACAACCTTCCGGTTACTAAACGAAAAACGCTTCAACAGATATATTCTGTCTACTTTGTTCCGCGTAGGCTTCGGTAATACACCGGTTTACTATCCAATGAAAATCGTTGTATGATTGCTATACCTGGCGACAGGTATCTTTGTGAAGATATACTGTTGTATGAATGTATGTACTGTATTTTTTTTTTTTATAGCATCAAACGATAATTAAACTATTCGTCACTTTTTCTGAAAGGACCAGGCTCACGAGGGATGAAAATCGACCCTGTAAAATGGTGAAAATTATATAGAAATTTCAACAAATTATTTTCTGCACAATTGATAGTCTATGTACATGTATGATAGTTTATCATGGTGGTAAAGTTTTTGGAATTTCGTATTGATATATCCGAGATTTAATGCTCCGAACATCATGGGAAATCTTAAAGTACAAGGATTTGCTTTATATCACATTTTTGACACGAAATGTCTAAAATTCATATAGAGCACGGGCCGTGATCGATCGATTTTATTTTTTGTCAGTTTAAATATATCATGAAGGTTAAATTTTTGATAACATACTCATGGTCCAGTTCTGTGCTTTATATCGAATTTGTATATTTAATCACAAAAATGTGGTGATTTTAAGCAAATTCTCGTATTTTAAGATTTTCCATAATGTTTGAGGCATTAGATCTCAGATATACCAATGCAAAACTCCAAAAATTTTACCACCCTGATAAGCTATCATACATAGACTATCATATATGTGAAGAAAATAATTTGCTGGAACTTCACTTCAACTTTGACCATTTTACAGGGCCGATTTTCACCCTTCGTGGGCGTACTTCTTTCTGATATAAAAAATGGCGAGGTTTTTTTTTTCCAATATCAAAAATTCCTCAAAAATACTAAAACGGCGCCTTATATCTTTTCGCTTGGTGTTTTATTGCTGATTACTGATAAAGCTTCTATATCTAATGGACGCATACTCTAGGCGACAGTACCATGCTTGATGAACTTTTTGGCAATGACCTTGCACGGAGCCCTATATGGAAACTTATGACAACTGAACTGCAAGTGACAACATTAATAATCACTGTGACAAGGTCTTTCCAACGACCTTGTGATTGAGCTTCGATCTATTTACTGATTCGCGGAAAGTAATTCAAGTACACGACAGATCCCTGTATATGCAGTTGATTGATGACTTTTGTTTTGTGTCTTTAAAATGATAAATTCCTCTGTCCTTACATTCATGACTAGATCAAAAGTACATCCTTACGAGGTCCAGATTTTTGTTTAGTTTCGTAAATTTCCCCCTTTTAATCCAGAACTTATTCTTTACGAATAGGGACACCTGGTCAATTTGAAAATCAAGCAGCAGTTTAAGAGATCTTTCATTTGTACTTCAGATAAACTCGATCAAACACGCTAAATTGATGGATCATCACACGATTCCATTTGATAAATTAGTACGTTCTTATAACTAATCTGCAAGTTATATACTGGGCAAGACAGTTCACTATTTATATCAAATTACCCATCTATATTCAATTTTTGCTCTGAGAAAACGTTACATTTATATTTGGCATTGTTTTAAACAGCACTTTATGGATTACAAATTGCAACTAATTTGTAATTACCAAGCAGATCTACATTACCAAGCAAGTGATCGACGTGTCGAAAGTCTTCAGAGAAGAAACCAATTTACGTTCAGATTGCACAATCAGTTGGTTATTGAAAAATAACTTTCTTAATTTTTCATTTGTTATATTTTCCCCCCAGGTTACTGAAAATATATATCTATTGCTATCAGAGAATGCACTACATGTGTGTATTTCTGAAACAAATCACCCAATTTACATCATAACACAGACAGTTCACCAAGAACGTGCAAAACTACATGTATATTGTACTTTGTATTAATAATACTGAGGTTTTCCTAGGAAAACTTTAAAAATGTCAAGGCAAAATACATCAACGTGAGAATCCCTTGTATAACATTTAACAGGGTTACAGCCGTGGTCCAACACAATGACGCGATTCCTGACAACAGCGAAATAGAACAACCGCAACATCCGTTCTCATGACGCTGACTGTCACTGGGCTATGATTGATTCAGTAGACCCTATGAAAGCAATCAGTTCATAATTAATCGCCCTGTTCTTCGGTTGATGAGTGAATACCAGTTCTTAGTGACTGTTTAGACTAAATGGCGGGTACCGAAAAAAAAAGGGGGGGGGGGGGGGGGGGTGTCAGAGGGATTGCGATCCCCATAGATCTCTGTTTACTAAAGCTGCGCAAGTTAGAAAATTAAACGCAAATGTTTGGTCAGGAAAAGTACCATCTAAGATGTCGCACCCAGCCACTCTTTTAAAACTTTTAAATTACCCATTTCCGACGGCATAAACAAGGTACAAGCATAGACGTAAAGCAATACAAGTGTCAGTCGCTATACTGCTGTATGCTACATGCATGGAAGTGCTTAGTACGAGTAACGCACGTTAACGTTCGTGTAATCTACACATAGCACTACATGTATATCTAAGGCGCCGCCGCAGACCCTCTTTCCAATACAATGGTCTAAATGCTCAATCAAAACATGAGAATGTGAAGAAAAAATCTATTCACAAGTTCCACAGAAACAGAAATTCTGTCCGACATCGTTTGTGAAGTTTTAGAAATGGTTTTTAACAATATTTAGCCAATAACAAATTTTCTGAGCAGGCAATTGACATCGACTCCACATAATTGGAAAACAGATCCCTCACAAGGGATATTGGGTCTTGTAAATCACTCCTCTAATTTTATATAAAACATAAAATCAATAGCCATCAGCTTCATGTTAGTATTTGTAAACCAGCGTTTCATGAAATGACACCAATGCTTTAATCCCCTAAAACATCTCCACAACAAAGAACTACTATTTGATAATTTATCCATTTGTATCAAATAACTGGACACTTCAATAAGATATATGCCTAATGTCTCATTTAGGAATTTAAAATAGTTTATGTTATTCATGAATTTCATCTTCATAATATGGAACAGATAACACGGAAAGTTTATAATGTCTATATAATACAATATATATTTATAAATATACAACTTGAAGAACCTGATAAAATATATTTCCAACTTTCAAAATGATCCTCAAAAAAAAATAAAAAAATAAAAATAAAATTGACTTTCAATTGCTTTAGACTCCATTTTTCTTCAGACAGATCTACAACATGGAAAAGGTGTTGGTGACTGAATTTCAAGGTAATGTATGTTGTCTTCATGAATTAACTAAATGAGCTGCTATCTACTGTTATATCATTGTAGAAACAAATATGAACAGATTAGTGCATGTACAAGTAATATGATCTTTGGAATAAATAAGAAAAACATTTACAATGACTTTCATAAAATAGTGAATTTCTGCAATCATTGCTGCTTGCATTGATTAACATGTACACGTTTATAACATGACAGTGAAGCTTGTAAAACTTTTATCCATAAGATTAGCAGTGTCTAAGTGAAAAAAAAGAGAGTACCAAATACTATTTTATGTACAACGCCAGATTCCCACCATAAGTACAGAAGAATTGTAAAAGCAAGTTAAGTGAGCTGTAGAACATGTAATTAAAATTTTCATTTTAAAACACTAGAGAATAAACTTTGAAAACAACACTAACAAATTGCCATAGTCCCATCCAATACGAACGACAGTTTTACATGAGAAGCACTTAAAATTCTGAATACATTACAACTATAGTTACACATCTACAATGCAGAGACTGGTCAGTGTTCCCAACACAGTCATTCTGATGTCTATTTCAGTCAGAAATGAAGTAAATTTCAAAGCATGATAAAAAAAAAACCCAACAAATATCGCAAGTATTCAAATACTGATTAAAATTATGACAGATTAATATTAAAAAGAATATAAAATCAAATTAATTAAATGTCATGCATAAAAAGCCCTCAAACAGAAAAACACTTTCATGACAATAACTTATGAACAAGAGAAATCTACATCTGTTATCAACAACAACAAACCAGGGCCAACTCAAAATCCAGAAAAATTCATAAATAATAACAGAGATCACTTCAATGAATCCTCCATTTCATCAAGGTGGATTTCAGACAAATACATGCAAACATACAACATTATATATATATATATATATATATATATATAATGGAAACAATGATATAAAATGCTTATTTACACATGAGGAATTGAAAAATTTATGTGTTTGTAACACTAAAGTAATCCTCTAAATTGAAATCAAATGGAGGGTTTGTTCTCTGGGTGTGGCTACTTAGGATTGTGGGTAATGAAGTAATGTTTCTATAGTAACCAGCAGGTGCCCCTTCTCATGCGTCAACGTGAATTCTGCTGCCTTTGTCTCACACGGATGCTTCAGATTCGTGGCCAGATGCACCAAGTCAAATTGCCAAACGAGTTGTTTGAAAGAATCTCAAACGTAGGAATTCAACAGTTTCAGAGCCTAAACTAAACTCAAAACTAAAGGTCTGAACTGATATAAAACAAATGATTACGCTTTATCCACACCAAGCTTCTGTTATTGGTCTGCACATGCAAGATTCCACTACCAATTGTTCATCACTTTCACCAACACATCAAACAACAGTATCTTTTGGTTTTGCAGCCAACAGAAGTTCCTTAATTTTCTCAGGTGTAGGATTCCAGCGTTGAAATCCACCATCATTTTGGAGAAACACTACAAGGGTCCCATGGAGTGATTTCACATTCATATCTTCCCTGAATATGAGAAAATAAAACAGTACTGAATAAGCTTTTTATATTTCTTAAAAATTCAGGCAGAGTGTAACATTTTCAAAAATTCACTTATGAATGACTGATAATTTACGCTGTCAAAACCATCTAATCAATAAATCATGGGTACATATATTTGGTTTTCGGGGGAATTAACTGCCAAGTTCCCAATTTATTTATAATCATCATTCATCATTACCACATTTTTATGAGTGAAAACTATGAAGCTTTTTACTAACATTTAGATAACTTCTAATCATACTGATTAGCATCAAATAAAGTGTGTATGACATTATTTTCAATAGATTTCTGAACTGGCAGTGGTAATGGAAATTCCTGGCAATAATCCCTGCGCACCTATTACCTTTCTTATTTTTAAATGTTTGGATAATATGTATTACTTGTTAAAGAAAAAGACTTACATTGGGCACATGTGCTGAAACCCATGACGATATTCATGTTCATATGGTGGCAACACCACTGATTTTCTTTTAAATCTGAAAAAAAAATTAAAAAGTTAGAGCATATAAAGAAAGACAACTCAAATTAAACAATTTCTATTTGAATTCAAAGCACCTGCTTGACTCTAGTCTCATCAGTGCCTCTGTTGGAGGGTCTCGCCACTCGGGAATAAACACACAAAATGACAGGGGTTCTTTGGACTCAGCCAGCAGATTCTATGTTAAAGATACCAATATACATGTACATACCAAAAATCTGAAATCTTACACAAATTAGATTTTTAATATTTAAAATGATTACTGTAGGAATTTGATTGGTTCACTTGACTTTTTTTGCAGTTTACAATGTGTAAACTGCACCTAAAACTTAATATTTAAAATGAATATAAAATACTTTAAAGAATACCTCAAAATGGTCCACCATGACCTCCATCAGTTCCTCACTGAAAGGTGGATTGGCCTCAAATGACCCACTGACAGGTCGAAAATTTAGGATAGGCCTACAAATGAAATCAGCAAATGTGACAGGGGCTGACACTCTCCAGAATTTGGGAGGGAACCACTATTCTCATCCTAACAACTTTCAGAATTTGAAATGTCGTTTCTGTCCTTAAAATTTTCCATTTGTCTTTTTTTGGGGTCCGAAATCATTAGCTTATAATTTCATTTTACAACTTCAAGTTTGAATGACAAATAAGGTCGAAGATAATATTATATGGACATTTTAGAAGTTATAAAGTAATTTTCATGAAGAAGCCAACAAACTCCCCTGTGTGAACGATGCATCAAATGGCCCCTTTTTATGGTTAGGTGTCGGTAACCTGCTTTCTTTACCCAACAAGCTGAATGTTGAGTAATTGTTGATGTTGTTTATTAAACCAAATGTTTTGCTCTTGTGTAAAAAGGGATAAGGCAGGGAGGTGGAGGAGGCGCGAGGGAGTGGAAGGTGGGGGTCTGACCTGCAGTGCTCGCACCTTATATCATGGGGGGTTAGGGAATTGATGAAAAATTTGTATAAAATTTTGTATGAAATTTTTCATGTTTCGTTAGCATGTTAATTAAAT
Organism: Ostrea lurida; assembly: GCA_903981925.1. Lineage (NCBI taxonomy): Eukaryota > Metazoa > Mollusca > Bivalvia > Ostreida > Ostreidae > Ostrea > Ostrea lurida. The sequence goes on along the minus strand of CAJDSM010035681.1, from coordinate 12,864 downwards.
CCCCCTAAAAACCACATGAATCTTATAGAAATTAGAGCTGAATGATAGAGCTAATAGTGTGAAATGATTTTTTGAAAATATTGTTTAGTATCAAAGAGATCAGTCATTTATGAGGATTAATTTTTGTGCAAATTTTCTAAGTTTGAAGGTGCATAACTGTCCATAAAATTATAGAGAGATCATTATTCTCTTGCTAATATGCACAACTATCATTCTGATGTTCTTACTGCTATACCAACGTTCTGCTTGAATTTGCGTGTTGGGTAGTTTCAGAGGAGTTGCGATGACACAAGCTTAGGTGGGATGGACGGAGTGACCCGACTTCTAGACCTGCTTCCGCCTTTGGCGACGCAGGTAAAAATGTAAACTGGACATTTTTGGAATTTTGAAAGATGACCTTTGATATTGCAAAAGGCAATAAATAGTGTGTGTCTTAGGCTATGCTGTTTTTCATCATGTAGTAATAATACTAATCATACTAATCTTAGATACTAATTTTATGGCTGTATATATGTTTTAATGCAGGACCACAATGGAAACTAGCTTTATGATAATATGTGTCATCCTGGATAAATAAAGGCTATTATTATTATTATTATCAAAATACTATCAAAGCTCTGATGGATTTTATTTCCTCATTTGTAAAAATAATACTGACAGTCCAAACTCGTCACCAGGTCGCCATTTAGGTTAACAAAGAGGTTGTCAAAAATTATTTCAGGATGGAAATGTCAAACCCTGATATGGTAATCCTGTATTAACCCCAAAAAGTGTCGAAATGGGCATAACTACACTGAGCTACTAATGGTACAAATACACACTTACACAACATTGCGAAATGGGCGTCTTTAGTGATAAATATACAGTGAAATCTATCTAAAATGACATGCACTGGGGGCCAGTTTTTTGTTGGAATACAGTGTGTTGGAATACACAGTGTAAAAACAATGAGAATATGAAATTGAAAGTGAAAATAAGAGTACTAGAATGGCCAAAGAATTGGGTTGAACAGGACCTGGTATTGGATTAGGTAGTTTTCACTGTATACAAGTTTATAAGTACATACCCACGTGAACCAAAATATCCATCTGTATCCTCAAATGCAGAACAATACTGCTTAAAATAACAGTTTAGTGGGGAAGCAAAACATTCGAAGGTGACACCAAACACTCGATGAAGACATTCGAACACTGAGACAGATAATGCTCCCTGTAATCCAAACCCCTCATTTGCACCGTAGCCAAACAGTGTCTGAAAATAAACAATTTCACATAGTAGCAGATTTGGATTCTGATGCAATTCTTCATCAATTGAAATATGAAAACACATGTGCTGGTAATTGTATTAAGGGACCAAATGGAAAGAAGAATTACATATCTTTTGCCTCATTGAATTCGTGTAATAGCAATAGATAAAAAAAAAAAAAACCCATGTGAAATCAAATTTCAGAATATACAACATTAGTTCTGAATGTTTTGAATTTCTCCACTGGGGAAAGATTTAAGAAGACCAGTGCTCATAATATAATATACAATTATGTTCCAAATTTAGCAAAACTAAAGATATCAAACAATTTCAGATTTTTCAGTGGATACAGCAGTTGTAAAACTTACATGATATCTGCGTAGTAAACACCAGACACGCCCCAGAAAGTGGTCAAATCTGGGATCATCTCGACAATTTAACTTGTATAATTGTTCCTAAAAATGCAAAGCATATTCTAAATGTTTTGTACATATATTATAAACAAGATGTAATACATACTGACAGTACGCTATCATATTCTGCACTGAATGAAAGGAAACCACTATCTGATCACCGTGATTTTGCTTATGGTGAAGATTTACTACAAGCAGTAGAAATGGAAAAGTAACAGTCAATACTAAAATACTGCATGTGCCTACATATCTAACATTTGTCCATCTTCATTACTAACATATAAATGGGCACTAACTTTTATTTGGACACCTACCAGTTTGCAGAAATGTGAGCTGTTGAGTTTGAGTACTTCTCCGTTACACTTCAGTGTGTGGGTCTCCTTCTCTTGCATGAGTTCCACAGTCGACAGCCGGGGACAAGGAACACACATCTGGATAGGGTAACACATGACTTTTCTGGGATTGATAGGATCAGGAAATTTGGCTGGTTCTGTATGACAGTACAAAACAAACTCTTAATAATCCAATTGAGTATGTACTATAATCTCTTGAAATACTGTAAATGTAATACATTTGACTTTGTACGACTTACAGAGCCTTTGGTGGAAGGGAGCTACTTGCTATATTAAGAGCACCACTAAAGAACTGATAATATCTTTACCAATACTACATTATAAAAGACAGAAAAATGCTTTTTTCCATGAAACATCGTACATGCTAAATAATGTATAATTATGCTCAATAATATAATACAGTATTCATTTCCTTTTACAATGAAACAAGATGTTGTTTGTTAAAAATTAATGGCCCCTGATTCCACATACCAGTGGAAGGGGCTTGTCATAAGGAATACACGTGAAATATGAAAGCCCTATCCCTTACCATTCCCAAGTCATTCTGAATGTTAAAGGCTTTGAAAGTAGGTTAATGTCCATGGTCAAGGTCAGGAGGTCAAAAATTTTGCTACCAGTTGAAAGGGCTTGTCATATTAAGGAATAAACATGTGAAATATGAAAGATCTATCGCTTACCAATCAAGCGTTATGACAAATTTTAAAGTCTTGCAGACAAACAAGGAGCAGGCCAAAAATAAATGCCTTCTAATCAAAGACTCCGGAGGCATAAAATTTTTGTTGATGAAATTTGCTCCATTACAATGAACATGAGAGTACAACCCACTCACCCTTGATTCCGTGCTCCTTCAGTTGCTGCCAGTGAAACTCGTGGATTTTACGGACACTTTCACACGACATATTATACATTTTACAACAGATCCCCTCCACAGAGGATTTGGCTGTCTCCGTCAGGTGAGGTTGACACTGTCTCTTTAAATGGGCAAAGCCTTTCCTACATCACAAAGCAAATAGATTGTCTCTTTAAATGGGCAAGCCTTTCCTACATCACAAAGCAAATAGATATAAAATTCTTTCCATCAACTGAGAAAAATTCAACTTGAGAAAAAAATATACAGTTGTAGTATCATATACTTTACTCTCCCTACTTATAATCAAGATATATCAATTTATCAAATAATCCCTTTTTTGTCAAAGACTACAAGAGAATTAATTGCTGAATTTCATACATGTATATATTGAGTTGTGACAAATAAAATATTTAAGGTTTTCTGAGTGCAATATGACCGATTTCTCTCTGACAGAGGACTTGCTGAAGAGAAATATTGTGTAAAATGAGCATGAACAGATGCTATCCTGTCTGGAATTTAATCTGTCGAAACCAGATGAAAGGTACATGTATAAAGACCCCACACTTTACATATGAAGGGAAGTGATTTTCTTTTCCATGATGCTACATAAAATTATAATTGATTTCTGAAGGTGTAATGCACAACTTTGGTATTACTAAAACAAAATTATGTAACTGTTTCTTTTAAAAGTCTGATTAGACACCATTCTCCCTTCTCATTCCTGACAAGGAAAATGTAGAATAATTAATCATAGCTTTATCAGTTTGTTCCATTTCAATTATACAATAAAATGTTTTCTTTGTTGGTTTATTGGGTGATGAAGGAAACTAGCACTGCAGATAAAATTCATAACCCGCGTTAGTGTATAAAAACTGATGATTCTGCTGATGAGAATGTCAGCAATTTGACATGTATCCTGTACATATACTTCATAAGAGGGGCATGGACACGATTTTTGATTGAACAATATAGACAGTTTTTTGCTATAGAATAAATATTACATATTTCATCATACTGACAAAATTTTGGGTCTATTCAACATTAAAAAAACAGTGTTCATTTAATCAGGGTTCCCACTGGACCAAAATTTCTTTTCCGCCACTTTCGAGTGCCGAAAACCACGCCCTATTTTTTTCAGTTATATCCATGAATAACACTCAAATGTTTACAAACCTTACAGTTGGCTCTGAAGGAACATGCTGCAAAAACGCAAACAAATTACAACAAGGGTAACCGTAATCAACTTGTCCAAGACCTTGACTGTTGAATGCAGTAGACAGTTCACCACAATGAAATCTAACGCTGACCTTTGATATGACCTTGACAACATTGCTAATGTTTTCAAGGATCTGAACTAGCTGCGGCATCAGCTAAGAAGTGTAACATACTGAAACGTATATAACAAGAAATGGGCGTGTGAGGCACAGTGATTTTGCAGAGCTCTTACAAAGTCAGTGTTTGCAGGTTTACGTTTTCCCATTTTGACACATCAAATACCAAAAGCAGAAGAATATAGAATTATTATTTTGAAACGCAATGAGCTTCAAAAAAATTTGCTAACTGCTTTGCGATGTGCATATCAATAGCGGCTGACTTCATTGTCTATAGAATTTGCTTCCTTTAAAAACTTTGCTTGGATGTAAATTGAAACATTGCTTCAACTATTAGAATCTAATTGATGTAATTAATTGACCAAGTTCTTCAAAGTACGACTTCATCCCAATATGGAGACGACAATCCCATAAGGGTGAGACTTTGTCATACAAATGACTGCAACACCCCTTAATTACGCCAATGATTTTCTGTAAACCCAAATGACCTGAGGATACGTTCCAGTTACCTGAGATCTGTGTGCACTGAAGCGATTAGAAACACCAAGTTGCAGGAGGAAAATTGACACACAGTTACAGGTTATATTCTATGTACTGTTATTTTTTTTTGGCCACTTAGAATTTTTTTTTGCCACTTTTGATTTTTTTTCGCCATTGGCACAAATGGCGAATCACAGCTCGAGCCTTGGTGTTCAATATGGTACATATAGATCTAAATAAATACTGTTCTCACCAAATAGTCCTCATATGAAGCAGACACTTGTTTCCGCAACCATGTGATAGTTTCCTCTACATTCCATTTCACAATCTTCCTGCTATCAGATGATGCACTCCTGAAATTAGTATTTATTTCACTCATTTTAAATGATTTGAATGAAAGGAGTACTGCATGTATACAAAGTACATGTATCCCAGTCCTATCTACTAACCTGCATAGCGGGGTTTTTCTATTGGGTGATAAATTTGGCTTATTTCAGTGATAAGATACCTTTTCGCTAAAATTTCACTCGCCAAATGTGCACACAATTGCAACTTCCGTATTCACAAGTGGATAACAATTCCTTGTCTGTCAAAATTATTACCATTCCTTTGAGACAGAAAACCGCCAAATTTCAGACCCGCGAAAAAATCCCTGCTATACAGTATTATAGTTACAAAGTTTTTGGTTGTGATGGGCATTATTATTCCTTTAGTTTCTTCATGGGTGACACAAAAATGAGCTCAAGATTTTGAAAACATTTTACAAACCAACATTATTTTCTTTCACCATTACAAAATTTTGAGCATGTTCAGTGTGTACCTGGTTTCAATCATTCTCTTGGCTGACTCTGCGTATTTGAACAGCTGTTTCCTAGCGTCTCCTGTGAACTTCGGTTTTATGAGTTTAACAGGAATGTCATTCATGATCTCCCTGTACATGGATTGAGAAATTTCTGGTGCACACTGAGACGGCAACATGGAGTCCTTCCCATGATCACAAACTTTTCTCTCCAACAACCAGCGATTGAAGGACTCCACTGGTGCATCAATACCTGACCAATGAGGAACAGCATTACAAAAACTAACAAATCCTCCAATAATATCAAATCAACTTCATATTTCAAAATTTAATAGGATGATGACTTTAAACATTGTTACATAAATTTTCATATTCCAATGTGTTACCCTCTCTTGTATGGCAGAGTTCCTGGTACTGCTGCCTTAGTCTGCTCACTAGCTGCAGTCTGAACTTTTCAACCTCGGGCATTGGAGGTGGTAAACAGCAAGGAACTCTCTCAAACATCACTACATTAGTTGGAATATCAAAATTCCAAAAAGGGCTGCAATACATAAATTATTCATGCAATTCAAAGTATATGCATGTACTACAAAGCAATGCCAAACACTAAATTTTTATCAAAACTGTAATTTCAACTTGACTAAGAAACTCCAAACAAGGGGTGATGGAAATGATCAGCTCTGGAATGATAATAAATCTCCCTTGGATGAACAATACAACAAGATTCTGTCTCTTAAATTCCAACTCTCCACAGCATGTTCCAAACAAATCTACAAATTCTGAAATCTCTAATGTTGATGAGGCAGCTTCTGCAGAAAATGTCACTATTGCTAAGAATAAGAAATCAAAGGATCTCGTAACTGGAATTTCAGATATCAGTGGTGTCAGGGAAGACAAAATTACCCCTGAAGTGAGTAACTCAGAATACCTTACCCCTGAGGTGAGCAACTCACTTCAGGGGTAAGTATCTCTTCCTTGACAGCACTGATATCTGAAATTCCAATTAGGAGATTGTATCACCAACACAACTGCATTCATGATTTAAGCAAACCTAAATCTACATCACCTGAGGATGCTTGCATTCAATAATAATTTTAATATGACTAATCAGGGCCCTGCTGTTTCCTATGTATTTCCATTTTAAAACTGAGATTTTCATTCAACCTCCGGGGGCCCATGAGCAGAAAAAAAATTGAATTAGCACTTTTTAGGAAGCTTTTACAGAACTTTTTGTCTTCTCCTGAGATTTTTGAAATACTCCATCCCATTTTAACAAATTGCTCATTATCTCCCTTTGCAAGGGGACACAGGTCCTGTAAATGTACAAACTTGGAAGACCTTCTATCAAAAGATGTTTTATGCCAAGTTTGATTGAAAAGGCACATTTGTTCTGTAGAATAAAATGAAAATGTGAAAAGTTTGTAATACCTTTGACTCAGGCAAGCTAAAAATCTTGATCAATATTCTAAAACAGGAGCAGCTTACTCAAGATGGTTTACTTTACAATGCCAGTATGGCCTATTTATTTATATCACTATTATTTTGCATGCCATTGGATTTTTTCTCCCTGCCTTTGAAATACTTGTTTCTTACAAACCGGTTATTCCATGCAAATTGCTTGGTGTATAATGCAAAACCTTTCAGCATCCCCTACTAACTGTTCAGTGTTTTGCGCAAGAATCGCATTGTACTGTTCTGTGCAAAGGTGCAAGAATTCTGTGCAAATAGTTTAGTTCAGTCTTTTATTTTGGAGTGAATTTTGAATGTTTATAAATCACACTTTCAGAATACTACTAGGTCATGGAAATTGTCATAAACTGGTTTTCCACCAGCCATTACAATAACCACAATTTCCTTTAGATAACAGTTATTAACTCTATCCAAATGTATACTATTCACCTGTAGTTAAATGCAGGTCTCTTTGTAGGACTTCCCAGACCCTCCATACTTGCACGTCTCTTTTCTCCAACCTGCGGCGGAGGAATATCAGTACTTGGGCGAGAAAGACGAGCATCTGTATGATGAGGGGTTGGGCCCTCTCCCCCTATACCCAAAGGGTCTGTCAGAAAATTGTTCTGTGGCTGAAATAAACATTATTTCAGTCTGATTCCTGCAATTTTTCATCAAGAAATAGAACACGAGAAAGAGCAATGAATGTCATTAGATATACTATCATCTATGTAGATTATACATACCAGATATTTTAAGATGTCATTCATAATACGGCATAAAATTAGAAGATAAACATGTAGATCAATGAGGAGTGATAAAGACAAGAGGCCCATGGGCCACATCGCTCTCTGAAGCACTGCTTCACTAAGAAGAGCAGTAGCAGCAACTTTACAGGGATAGACATTAACTTTTATTCCACTTGCCCGTCGGGCAAGTATATTCAAACTTTCACTTGTCGAATGAAAACTTACTTGTCCAAAAAAAGGTAACAGTATAAAAGAATAAAAATAAAAAACTATCTAAAGTGGAACAAATTTGGTTTTATTCAATATTCACAGATGCTGTCAATTCGGTGATTCGTTTTTTACCGGTAAGAAAAAACAAAGTGCCGGTGCAGCGATAGCAAATAAAGGCCTTGCTCTGAATTTTGACAAAATGTGTGTACAAGACGTCTAAGGAAAATGCAAATTAATTTAGTCCGTAAATTTGTATTTTCATGCCGCCTGAAATCTCTGTTTCATTTTTTATTGTTATAGATTAATTTCTTATTTTCTCTACATTTCCGTTTTTTTTACGTCTTCTTTAAAATGTTTCCTCACATGAAGCCGCCACTAGATAAGTTGTACGTCACTCAGGTACGGTAATTTACTGGATAGAATAAAGTATGGTATGACCTTCTAGAACTTTGATAAACAAAACTACGCAGTTGACAGTTAGACATATTATCGTCTATTCAATAAATAATAACATTTCCTCCTGATATAACCACTTGCCCGATCGGACAAGTGGGTATCGAGTTTCACTTGTCCGAACTGGGCTTTCACTTGTCCCGGACATCGGACAACCGTTAATGTCGATCCCTGTTTAATCCCCTATTGCGGCCTCACCCAACCCTCGGAAGGGGGGGGGGGGGGGCATATTATCTAAACAAACTAAATCTACTCAATATCGGGAAGCTTTCAGGTAAATATCACTTGTCTGGTTCAAATGGAGAAAATTTTAAAAGAATTTCCCTAGATATTTGCATGTATTGTATTGTAGCCCCACATTACCCCTGGGGGTCATGATTTGAACAAACTTGAATCTCCACTATATCAGGAAGCTTTCATATAAATTTCAGCTTTTCTGGCCCAGTTGTTCTTGTTTAGAAGATTTTTAAATGACACCACCCTATTTTTGCATTTTCGTGATTATCTCCCCTTTGATGGGGGCCTGGTCCTTCATTTGAACAAACTTGAATCTCCACTATATCAGGAAGCTTTCATATAAATTTCAGCTTTTCTGGCCCAGTTGTTCTTGTTTAGAAGATTTTTAAATGACACCACCCTATTTTTGCATTTTCGTGATTATCTCCCCTTTGATGGGGGCCTGGTCCTTCATTTGAACAAACTTGAATCTCCACTATATCAGGAAGCTTTCATATAAATTTCAGCTTTTCTGGCCCAGTTGTTCTTGTTTAGAAGATTTTTAAATGACACCACCCTATTTTTGCATTTTCGTGATTATCTCCCCTTTGATGGGGGCCTGGTCCTTCATTTGAACAAACTTGAATCCCCTTCACCCAAGGATGATTTGTACCTAGTTTGGTTGAATTTGGCCCAGCGGTTCATGAGAAGAAGTCGAAAATGTGAAAAGTTAACAGACAGACAGACAAAAGGCGATCAGAATCTTCGGTTGAGGTGAGCTAAAAAGGGTATGTATCATTCCCATCTTAATCTTATCAAATAAGTTCTTATATACTAACTGATGACATTCCTGGAAAAGGAGGCATTTCCCATAACGACTCATTTGTATTTTTGTTGAAGAAATATGGTCTCTGCTCTCTTTTGCTCCAGAATCTTCTCCATCCCATTTGTAGCAATTCATTGGGCAAATCATGTACTGGATCCGGTGACATGGGCTGGGGAGAGAGGGGCAAGGAATCTTGGCGTTTAATGTTGTGAACATCTACATGTAATGGTGCTGGAGCTTGGTCTCCCTGTGAAGATGGTTTTTCTGGTTGGGTAAGAGTACCTTCTTTACCAAGTCCATCCCCGTTGGTTGACACCTTGACACTGTCCTTCTCCATCATCTACCTACATGTTCATAAATTGTCATTTCATACAAAATGAAACAAAGTAATAGTGGTGGTAGTAACACAGTTGTTGCTATCTGGGAGGGGGAAGGTGGGGGTTAAATAGCCAAGACAGATACAATCAAGCACTTTATAAAAAGCCATAGATCTCTATTAGCACAACTTTTCCTTCAAGGCATAGTGTCTATCAAAAATGACATCACAATATTTTGCAAAAAGAACTCCAAAAAACAAATTCGTAGTATCAATTATGAGTTATCTAAAGCTGCAGCGCTTTTAAATTGAAATCATTTTGATCTTGTATCCCTTTATAGATATATAAATATATAAAACTGGTACCCCACTGAGTGGTGGCTACACAGAAACATAAGAGATATGAAGTCAACAAGGGTACCAGTTAAAATTGAGAACAGGGAATTATTTTGTAATTATTATCATATACAGATTCTGAATAACTTTTTGTAATTTTTCTAGTTATGATCTTTAATTAATTTTGCCACCTTTTTGAAACATGCAAAATTTTACCAATATCTTAGACACTATGTCTTTAAGAGAGCAAAACAAAAACAAGAATTTTAGTAAATTCAAGTATTTAGCTAAATGCAGATGTTGCCTCTAGATTTTCTGTAAGTCTCCTAATGACCTTGACCTTTTGACCCAAAACCAATCAAGTTTTTCTTTTCTTGGTTACTAAGCTGTATGCAAAATTGAACAAAAATTGATTGCAGCCGCTAAATGCCTACAAACTCTTTCTACTAAGTCCCCTCATGTCGTCATGACTTAGCAGTGTTCCTGCTAGCCATAAATAGAAGGGCGCTGCGCCCTGCCTGCCCTTAGCCGCGCCCCCTCTGCCTTTAAGAAGGTATCATGTATACCCTTGAACCTATTTGAAAAAGATTTAAAAATGCATTGTTTATGATCCCTTAAATTGCCTAGAGGTAAGTTGTGTCCAATTATCCATGTCTATGGGATCTCTTTAATCTGTGTATAGTCAGTGTGGAGAGGTAGTATAATTAGCTATTATTGACACCTCTGAGGTGTCAATAATAGCTAATTATCACCTCTCCACACTGACTGACTGGCACCTGGTGAAATGTCACAGCTAATCACTGACTCGAATTTTCTTCTACTGTAAATAATATGGTTGTCAATCATGCTATAACAATATTTCAAGTCTGTTTTAATCAAATAACATGTTATTTATCCAGTTAATAAAGTTTATGCTATTCTGGTGTATGCAGGTTTTGTTTATTGTTTTGGTTAGGTATACTCATAACAAATACTTGCCGTTTCTTTATGCATGATTACATATGTAACATGTACAAAAAAACCCAGTTATTTTATGCAGACGATATTCCATGTGCCCTTTTCAAACCAGAGTGCCCTTTTTGCCCCTGTATGCGCCCTGCCCTCTGAATCCTAGCTGGAACACTGCTTAGCATCCCAAAATCAATAGGGTTCCTCCTCTTTTGATACAATATTATACGTGAAGTATTCATTTCATTGGGTGAGAATTATGGTTTTTAAACACCTCTGTCATGTACAAATGTGTCGTAAATCTAAGGTTTTCATATAAAAGACTAAATTTATACCACTCTTGTCTATATCCAAATTCTTTACCCTGATAAAGCTACATGCTATAATGAACATTGTCTCTATCTCAGTATGGGGTCCTATCAACATTGCACAATGTGTTTTCAGAGTATAATGACTATTCTATAGGAAATTCTTGATAAGGAGTTAA
>CAJDSM010035680.1:10000-13182 GCA_903981925.1 Ostrea lurida | reverse complement strand
TTGTTGCTACAGCAAAATTCGTCTGCCTCATGGAAAATCTTTTATTATCTCGCAAGTTATTCATTACATTATGTTAAATGCAATTTTCTGCATTAAATTACACGGAATGAAGCTAATTTTGACCTAGGTTATACGATATAATCTGACTTGGTGCAGTTCACTCAATTTGCACCAAGTTAGCAGAGGATGCTTACTCCTCCATTGTACCTGATCCTACTTCGCTTTTGTCCGAGGTCCGTTGTTGCTACACTCGATTTGTATATGTTTTTTGGACTATGAGTTATCGTTAATACATGTTATGATAGATTGTCGTCCAATTTTATATAGTCGTATAAACCTAGGTCAAAATTAGCTTCATTCCTTAAGTAACGATTTTCCATGCAAGAGGGCTTTATCATTAGGGAATAGTAGATAATATTTAGATCTGTTGTTATTAAGCGACTTACATAGAGAATATTACATACCAAAATCCATATCATATGCCATATTAGCCCGAGTGGTCCCATATCCGCCCAAGGGCTGAAGGCCCGAGGGTGGATATGGGGCCTGAGGGCTGATATGTCATATATGTGATTTTGATATGTAAATATTCTATTTATTATATACTGTCAAGCTTAAAATAAGCCGTGGTAAAGCAAGGTATTTTTTTGTTACAACTCTACAGGCCTGTCTTCCGTGACGTAATTTTCCATTATGACGTTTAAGATATGCATTTTTTGCACGGCGTGCAGATATTGATGAGACGCATTTTTGCACGGCGTGCAGATATGGGTGATTGTGATGTCATCCTTATCAGGTTCATTCGCAGATTCTCATATCCACTACAACGTATATGATAAATTGTACATGTACCTTTAAAAATACATCATATTTCTAAAAATCTAACTATTCACTTTATAAAGCTGTTCTTGCTAAAGTAAATTGTCAATGTGTACACATGGCAGAACATGTGATGAGAGCGACAAAATAACTATTAATATCTCAGAAAAAATTCCATGTGCATCGCCTTGGATATACCAGTGTTTGATGGTCCTGTATTGTGCAAAGATAAGAGTCTACCATATATATCGCTGATGCTGCGAGATGATTTCTATAGAACCATTAATGCTGACATTATGTAGAACTCATATCAAATTGTTCAATTGAATCTGAACATTTCAATAATGTTTTATACAGAGGAATAGGAGTGGGAAACATGCAGTAACCATTCATAACCAAATTAAAAAAAAATAACAGTGGTCGTGGCATATAGTTTTGCCCTTGTCCATCCTTCTGCAACGAACAGTTTTCCGGACTTTTTTCTAAAGGCTTTGAGAAATTGACCTCATTTTTGTGTCACCTACCTGCGCTAGCAGAGGCGACATAGAGGGGTCACTATGAATCGTTTTGCGACGTCTGGCTTCGGTGTCGGCGTCACAAAATTTTCTGTCACATTTTTCTCAGGAACCACACAGGCCAACTTCCTTATATTTGGCACAGAGCATCAGTATGGACAACTGTATCGTGTAACGCAGTTTGCAATCTGCTGCATATCAACTTCCTATTTGCCACAATTTTGAATATCTTTAACATGGACAAATTTCTGTCACATTTTTTTCAGGATCCACACAGGCAAGCTTCCTGATATTTGGCACAGGGTATCTGTATGGAAAACTGTATCGTGTAACGCAGTTTCCAATCTGCCGCATGTCATCTTCCTGTTTGACGCAACTTAGGATATTTTTAACATAGAAAACTTTGTCGCAAAATAATTTCTGTCACATTTTTTTCCTGGAACCATGCACACAGGCCACCTTCATGATATTTGGCACAGTGCATCAGTATGGAGAACTGTATCGTGTAATGCAGTTTCGAAACTGTTGCATGTCCACTTCCTGTTTTATGCAACTTAGAATATTTTTGACATAGACAAATTTGTCTCAAAGTAAAGCCTTATATATACTGTATACTGGTATATATTAATGAGTTACAGGTCAAGTTCGAGTTTTGTTTCGGTTCGTTGATTAATAGAGTTTTGCCACTTTAACTTTGAAAAATTACTATTATGACCAGTTTTCCGGACTCTTTCTAAACGCTTTAAGATATTGAACTGACGTTTTGTTTGCAGGTTAATATTAATGAGTTACAGATCAAGTTCGGGTTTTGTTTCGGTTCGTTGATTGTGGATGGAGTTGCGCCCCTTTAACTTTAAAAAAAATGTTTTGTGTTGCATATTGCCTATATTATCAGTATTCCTGAAGCATCACTAAATGCTTTTCAATATATTGAACTTATTTCTTATACAGAATTTTTACGGCTTATGGTGATATATAGCATCAGATCAATTATGAAAGTAATGTATCTTGTTTGCTTGTCAAAATAATAGTTGCAAGGTATCAAATATGGTATCCAGAGTTTCCATGCTTTAAATGCTTTTTTTTTACGAGATGTGACATTTCAAATGTATTACATCGTAGATTCCACCGAAGATATAGTTCTTTATAATTACACGTAAGCAAGAAAATTAAACTGAAAAAAATTGATTAATTTGGGTACTGGTATTCGCGACATTCTTATCTTCATGACAAATCTAAAGTGGGATGTAGTCATCTTGTATTTCCTATAAATAATCGCAAGTACGTTGCTTTATACCAAATCGATTTTGCTCATGTAATGGTTCGTTTTGCTATTCTTTAGTAACGTACTTGTACATGTTTTCTATCATGATTATTGCGAAGATGAAAGAAATACCGCGTCCATTAATCTTCAGTGCACGCCGATCAATCAATAATTCAGCTTAACAGTGATACGTAGTCAAATTTCCCTGGAAAAATGAATCCATCGGTTTAAAACGTAATACTAAGAGAGACGATATCAGTTTTATATTTTCGATTTGATTAAACTTCATGTATTGTTTTAACACCATGTTAAATGTAGACCTATTTTATGTCTTTTCGCGGGATCATGGCTATTTTTCTCGTTGTGATTTTGGTTTATTTAAAATGATATTAGCAAATACAACGTGACAATAGGCCGTGCTCTGTTTGATCAGTTTCATAACAATCGTTAAACGGTTCTTTACCTACTGAACTCAACGGTCGCGGTAGCTCAGTGGTTGAACGTTCGCTTCGTAAGCCGGAAGTCGTGACTTTGAACCCTGCTCGTTCCATGACCGCGTCAAACCGAAGACAAAAACATGGGTA
>CAJDSM010035680.1:0-7500 GCA_903981925.1 Ostrea lurida | reverse complement strand
ATAAAATTAAATGATATGAAGTTCTATTCATCCAAGAAACGCCTGAGAGGAATGCTATTTTTCTTGGAGATAGATTCACGCAATGGATTGTTTATTTTAGCCAAAAAATCCAGAACTCGCCCATTTATATACATGTATCAATCAGAGTTCGTGTGTTTCAAATCCTTAGTTCTCGACTTTGGAACAAGTTAATTAGCGGGGTAGCCACAAAGAAACATCTTTTATTTCAATTTTATATAAATATTCTCAGATTTTTTTAATAGAATTATGAAGCCAGCTTCTTTGCAGCCCCCCCCCCCCCGGAGAAAAGATGCTATATGCCTGAAATACACATTTGGTGAATTTCCTTTATGCAATCAATAAGCATGCTATTTAATCAATTATTATGGCCTTAAATCAATACAAATGACTTTGGTATAAATTTCAATGATGGTACCTAGTCTTTAATCTTATGTTTAAAGCAGGAAAATTATATTGAATACCAAATGAAGTAAATGTATAAATGACTGTAATACGTCCTTTTATAAGAGATAAATCCATTTATTTCCGACTTTTAATGATCACATGTACATTTGTACAAAGAAGAAAAGCCACAAAATACAACGTAGTGTCATGGACGGAAAATCAACAAAAAATAGATACAAGCATGCGACATGAGTATCAGACCTTTAGCAATTATCACAAATATAAAAAAAATAATCCAAGTCGCACACAATTAATGTATATCAAAAAATCTCTAACTATATCATGGTACAAATTGCCAAAAATCATCAACAATAATGTTGGATTTTACTAGTAAAACAAAATGATCTTGCTTTCATATCATGTTCATTTGACACTTCACAAGTGCAATACAAACTAGAACACTGGCCAAGTCAGCAAGGGCCCCGCCGAGGCAAAGCAAATGTTATAATATACACAGCAAGCTAGGGCCCTGCCGAGGCAAATGTTTTAATATACACAGCAAGGGCCCCTCTGAGGCAAATTTTTAAACATGCACATCTGCTGATGGTGATAAACAAGTGTGCAAAATGTTTTGTGTTCACAAAATATGATTTGCAAAATCTGTGATTTTTCATGAAAAAAAGGTTTTCCCACCAAATAATGGCCCATATAAAACCAAATTTCAATAATAGTGTGCAAAATCTCAGCTATGTACAATGTGTAGGTTTTGAGTTTAGAGTAAAACAAAATTTGTTAAGGGACAGACAGACAATTGGACGGACAGAGTGAAAATTATAGAGCACTCATCTGCATTTCTCAATGTGGGGCCCTAATTACATGTATGTATGGATTGCTAAAATTTCAACATTGAGCTATTCTTACAAAGCCTGAATTCATAAGTATACTACACAGTGGTGTTATCTTGAAAGTATATACATGTACATGTAGTGGAGGTACACCCCCTTCCCTGTAATTGGACATATTTTACACAAAAATAGTCATTTTATAGTCTCCAATCTGCCTCTATGGACAGAAAAAGTAACAACTTGGATTGCAACCCTGATCTCCTGAAAAATTTACTGGATCCGCTCCTACACATTCAACAATGTGATACAAAAATTTACTGGATCCCCTCCTACACGTTCAACAATGTAATAAATAAGTGTTGTACATTGTAAAACTTTGGTTTATTCTAACCATTCAAACTGGAAATGGGTACACACATGAAATACATATATCAAACCTACACGACGTGGGCTTCATGCCCCATTAATATTCAAAAAGCCTCTCAATTAGTGACCTGCCAAAGCAATGCATATGTCCCCCACTAGTCTATCTTAGTGGTGTGGACCACATTGTGTGGTATATGTAACATATATTAGGACGAGCAGGCAGATATCATTTTTACAATACCAGGAAATATAATGATTTTGATATCTCGCAATTGTGATGGACTTGGATTTACAAATTGGTATGCCTTAAATTATACAGACTGTCTCCACACAATGATGCTAGTTCTCGCACATTACAAAATACAGAGACATAAACAGAACACAAGAATCAGTCAAACATGGAACCTTAATTATGTTAGTATAATTCATTTGTAGAGAATGTGAGATTTTATGTGCGTTTACTCATTCCATAATCACATAAATAATTCATATTCCGAAGTAAGGCATTGTCGTGTAAAGTTCGTACATTCAACATAAAGTCCTATAAATCTTGAAAAATCAATTTACTGTCAGACAAAACTTCAACTTGATCTGTAAACTTGCATTAGTAAATCTTGTACCAAATTTTGAGAAAAGTCTGGGAAACAAAAATTAAAGAAGTTCATTCAACAATGAACATACTTTCTTAGCAATGGTCAACCGTAACAAAAGTGAATTTTTTAAACCTGCATTTATATTCACTCATTACGTAACCTCAAATCAGATTCCCGAGTTAAAGCACAAGGGTAGAACTTCAAAAAACTATTTTAGCACATATTACCTTGTAAAAATAACTCAACTGTGACCAAACTTCAGAAAGCTAGAGGGACCAATGGACAGACAGACAAAGAGAAAACGTATAACCCCTTTTCTTTCACTGGTAGAGGACAACTACGTCATGTTACATTGCACCTACTTATCTCTTCATCAGCCTCATAAAATGTATCACACAAATATCATTCATACCATCAATATCAAATGATAACTATGAGTAGTTAACTAAGTACATAAAGATAACAGTGTCACCAAAACACTTTCACTACCACAGAAATATAAATTCACATAATAAATTAATCTGTAATAAAAAAGGAAATTACTTTGATTTCTAAAAAAAATAATCAGTAAATCAATTTAAGAATTCTACAGTCTATGTGATAAGTATGCAGATATGTTGATTGCTGTAAATTTGCAAACTTGTTTCAGAATTGACCAAAAAAAATGGAAAGAGAGTATGTTTGGCTATAAAAATGATATGTTCTACACCAAGGCCGTAACCAGGGAGGGGGGGGGGGGGGGCCCGGGGGGCCCGTCCACACCCCCCCCCCCTTTTAAACTGAAAACACAAAAACCTCTCAGCATTCCGGGGGCGACCCCCTACCAGGGCCCATCCTGGATCCTCTAGGGGCCTAAAACACCCCCCAGACGCAAAGAAAATGCTAAAATCTCTCGGCTTCCGGGGCCTTCGCCCCCTGGACCCCCTACCAGGGTTATTCCTGGACCAACTGTGGGCCTGACTAGCAACCTTTAAATCCTAGACCTTAGTCTTTTGCAACCCCCCCCCCCTCATGGAAATTCCTGGTTACGGCCCTGTACACAACCATAGGATACATCAGTTACCAATGAATGATGATATACATGTACATTGTCTAGTGATATACAGTACACATGTACTGTAATTAATAGACATTTCATAATATTCACCAGCACATAACAAAAAGTATTTGCATGTTCTTGTATCGTTTGAAAAGATCGTAGGAGAGACAACCTGTACAAAAAATAAAATCTAACATCTTACATTGCCAATGGTCACATTACACTTCATTTGTAATCCATCATGATCGTCATTTCAGCAATGAAATATTTCAAAAGGATGTTTACCTATCTTGAGTAAAACAGCTTACTTTATGATTTTGAAACTGCAGATAGACCCTAGATTCAATAGCACCCTGCCATTAGATCATAGGATTCATTTGAATATTCAATCTGCAATCTGATCATAGAATTCATTTGAATATTCAATAGTGTCCTGCAGTTAGATCATAGAAATTCAATTCATTTGAATATCAAAGTGCCCTGTAGTTAGATCATAAAATTCATTTGAATATTCAATAGGATCCACCCATTAGACCATAGATTTAATTCAAGTATTCAATAATGTTCTGCAGTAAGATCATAGATAAGTATCCAATAGTGTCCTGCAGTTAGAACATGGATTCAGTAGTGTCCAGCGGTTTCTGAGTCCACCACACTTGTGAATTGATCCTCTCCCAGATTCACGTTCTCAAGATTGGCTGCAGATTTCTTTTTGTTCAGGTATTCCTCTAGGTTTTTCAGAACTGCCTGGGGGTGTCTTTTTGCATGATTTTCAATATCTGTTGTATAAAATTCATCAATAATTTTATATGCATCTATGACAATCACAAGCAATATGAACACACAGTGAATTGACTCAGTATTGTGCACTTAGCTTACTCCCCCCCCCCCCCACTCCCCACCCTCCCCCCCAACCCCCCAAAAAAAATAAGGAAAAAAAAATTCAGCTCAATTGTTTTAAAAGAAAATTATTCTAAATCATTTGATTTACATTGTGATGCCCAGTGTTTAATGCATTTCCTTTTCATCGGTGCAACTTGAGTTTGATCCTTGTGATAGTGGTCGTACACAAGTAGGATTTTTTTTTTTACAGGGTATACTTCAGTTACCTCCCATGACAATGACCTTCCTGCACCAATATCCATGCCACTAAAAGACTTCAAAACCACAATGCACTTACTAGTCATTTCATTTCAACACAAGCACAAACTCTAATCTTGGAGGAGCTGGTATACTCACGCTGTAAGACAAAGCCCGAGTCTGTGATGGTTTTCCCCTGCGATTTCCACATCTGGTACATCTGTAGATACAAGCCGGTGTAAAAGTCCGACATCAACGGAAGGACTTCTTTCTTTTTATTGCACTCTCTGAAATTAACACAGACAATCACAATTATTGTACATACATTCAAAAATCTTTTATATTTTATTCAATATCATGATAATAGTTACATATGTACAAATATATACATGTGCTTAGCAGTTTTGTTAGAGGAATTTTGAACACCTAATATGATTTGCACGAGATCACAATCATAGTTTTGAAGTATCATCGTATGTAAAATGACACAAACAATTAATAATATATTAAAAACTAGGGTTGTGATTTCATGGGGACCATAATTTTTGTCATTCTGCACTCTGACATATTTCCTAAGCCTCATTTTCAAAGTCATTCAATGAACAACAAAAAAATTTAGCATATTGTGTAGAACTATTTCAATTTGGAGAATTCTGGTCCCATGACCATAAACTGAAAATAGACTTTAGTCAAAATTTTGATTACTTATATCTTAAGATTTAGAACACAGATGTTTAAAACCATTACAGGATTTCAAAAAGAAATCAAATGCAAACATATATTAAAAATTTCATTTGTTTATGAAAATCAATTCTCAAGTTAGCTGGATTTGAAATTTAGACTTTAAAGTCTATTCTCAGTTTATGGTCTTGAGGCCTGAACAAATTATAAGGATAAATTCACTACATGTAAATTTGATGGCTGTCAACAATCTAAGATTTCCTCTCCTTTACAATCTTTCATAGTTATTCTTACAGCTCTTACAGTCCCTGAAACATTCTACTTTACCACACGCACGGTGACTGCACGCAGAGCGAACAGTGACCGCACGCTGAACACAATTTAGTGATAGTTTAACGCACGGAGAACAAATGGTGAACGCACACAGAACACACGGAAAAATGGTAAAGTAGACTGTAATAGTCATGGACAGTGCAAAATACAACTTAAGAACATTCATAAAATTAATGGATGCTCCCCTGAACATCACCTAACCAATGAAGATATCACTCACACAAGATCAATAACTGGCTTTTCCAGCTGAGTTATCTCGCCACAGCTGACAACCACAGAAGTATTGTTGAAATGAAGGGTTTTTTTTTTATAAATATGTTGAGTGACATTGACCTTTACAAAATGCCTGAAAGCCATTTGCCTATTACTTATTTGTGTGATATACCTGTTCAAAAACTGTTGAAATATGGAACATTATCCTCGTATAATGTATATATTCTGAGTGACCTTGGCCTTCTTAAAATGACCTTGAGAGGCCTTGATCCAGTAGATCCATAGCTGTTGAAATATTGCTGAAATGTTGTTGTTTTTTTTTTCATAATATGAAGTATATGATTTGAGTAACTTTGACTTTAATATACAAAATGACCTTGAATAACTTTCACCTGTAAGTATTTGTTCTGAGTGACATTGACCTTTCCAAATTGACCTTGGACGACCTTTGCCTGATAGCCATTTGCCTGTTACTTATCTGTGTGATATATTAGCACTACCTGTTCAATTGATTTTCAAAATCTGTTGTAATAACTTTCTCCTCATAACTTTGACCTTTCCAAAATGACCTTGCCCATTAAATCCCTGTTCCATGAAATTATTTTTATTGATTATGATCAATATCTGATGATAGGCTTAGGAAATATGAGCAAAGAACTGATGGAACACGACAGCGACTATATGCCCCCCCCCCCCCCCCCTGACTTTCAGGGAGCATAAAATAGGTATTCATATTCATGAAGTAAAATTGTACTTTCCCCATTTCATTTCATTTCAAGATTCAGTTACTTTATAAATGTTTAGAGAAAATAATGGAACCATCGTCATGTACATGTTTCACCCTTGTTTACAGATACATAATTATATCCCAAATTCTCACTTGTTGAGGCATCCTTCCCTGAGGGCTTGCAGAGCGATTCTGGTCAGATTGATGGACATGACACAGAAAGGAAAGTTCTGCAATCAAGGAAATACAACTACATGTAGTACAGGGCTGTGAAGACCTTCAAATGTACATTTTATTATATTACATGTGGCACATTTAAATGATTGAGTGATATATGACTCTGATCTGAGAGTGACTAGATATAGATCAAACACCCTCAAAATTCATGTAAAATTGCAATAAGCAAGTTTGTACAAATATAAGAATAGAATTTTTTTGCAAGTTGTTCAAGATGACTACTGAACTACCTGTACATGCTTACCTGGGTGTGGTGGAGAGACAGTTTACCTGTACATGCTTACTGGGTGGGGTGGAGAGACAGTTTACCTGTATGCTTACTGGGTGGGGTGGAGAAGCGTTACCTGTAACATGCTTACCTGGGTGGTGTGAGGAGACAGTCTGTTTACCTGTACATCGCTTACCTGGGTGTGGTGAGGGAGACAGTTTACCTGTCATGCTTACCTGGTGGGGTGGAGAGACAGTTTACCTGTACATGCTTACCTGGGTGGGGTGGAGAGAGACAGTTTACCTGTACATGCTTACCTGGGTGTGGTGAGGAGACAGTTTTACCTGTACATGCTTACCTGGGTGGGGTGGAGAGACAGTTTACCTGTACATGCTTACCTGGGTGGGTGAGGAGACAGTCTGTTTACCTGTACATGCTTACCTGTGTGGGGTGGAGAGACAGTTTGTAGATTAGATCGGCCAGCACCTGCCGCTTAGCATCACGTAATAAATATATCAAATGTAACAATCCGAGGAGTCCTACACCCCTCAGGTCTGTTGATGGATCCCTGCCTAAAACACAAAGAATATCAGTAAAACAGTATCTGTATTTACCTTGTACAAGACCCAAACTGATTGAATTAAATACACTCTACCTTAAAATATGTCCACATACACAACTCAACCAAATCGCACAACACATTTTCACATCGGAATATAAATATATATATAGTAAAAATTTCAGAAGGCCTATTGAGTATACTCGACTAGTTT
>CAJDSM010035678.1:0-23826 GCA_903981925.1 Ostrea lurida | reverse complement strand
TGCTGATCGGTCACACCCGCCATGAGCCCTTCGTTGAAACAAGGTAAACAAGATTACCGTCGTCAAATCTAGTATGTTATTCGCAACGTAGATAAATTGTAAGAGTTATCTTTCCTTTGAATTTGGTTTATTCCGTTAAATGAACTTTGGTGGGGTATCAAGGAAAATTACGGAATAGAAGTCACAGAATACGAAATTTGTAACGCGTCGTGTGATTGGTCCGTAAATAATCCTGAGACCATTCGGGCTAATCAAGCAACGCGTAAAAAACCAACCAAAAATCGAACACATAGGACGCTTCGTTTAATTGTAGGGTACTCTAAACGTTTAAAAAACAGAAAAGAAAAAAATTAATGGAATTGAACTATCTAACATACTCGAAACTGCACCTGGCGCATTCATGGTTAAGGCCCGATTAAGCAATTAAATCTGAATATTTCTTCTACCATCTCACGGAAACATACGAAGCGTCAGCTCAAAAAAAGTCTCTTATCTGACAGTTGTCGGAATCTTGCTGCGTGGATAAAGTGTCACAGGAGCCTTTCTCATTGAAATTAGCACATGCTCCCAAAATCAGATGAGTTGAAATGTTGGGGAATGATGCATCGGTTTGATTTAGACGTACGAAGATTCCGGTGAAGATTCCGTGTGACCCAAAAGGATGAAATTTTGTTGTGGTGACACCATCAGATTACTTACAATTTTTGGATATGTAGCCTTTAAGCTCTTCTGCGCTGAACATTTTATCTGACCAGCGAACATTGTAATCGCAGACAGGATATATAGACAGATTGGTAGAATAATTTACTCTCTTGAATAAGCAGTAATCTGAGTAATTTTGACAGATAACATTAAATCCGATAGGGAATGAGAAACTATCACATCCAAGGAGGCACAGGCGCGCGGCATTTAAATTATCCACTCCCGACACGGGGAGGTAGTGGTCAAAAAACCAAACAAAACCCCAGATTTAATGTTAATCTAGGTGATTCCGTGTTATTTTTAGTTCTGATCTTTTGATGAATTTGATAATGTTCTAAAAGAAAGTCCAAAGGTTATATCAGAAAACTAGACTATGATGTTAAATAGACTTACGTTTCCAAAACCCTTTTAAAAACGAGTCATATATTTTTGTTCTCAATTTCAAGCCGACTGTGGTTTTCACCATTAGGTATTGTGCAACAAATACCCCATCTTCAATGTACTGCAACAAGGATCTTGTTATTGTTCATTTAAGGTTCTGATTGTTTGTATTTTCCTTGTACCGTCTCTTGGATTCATCCTCGTTCGTCACAGGCCATGTCATTTCACCTCCCAAAACACTGGGTGGTGTATGTTAACTGCCCAGTTTAGAATTTGTACTTTACTGGAATCTTGTATTTAATTTGGTATCAATAGATATCAGGATCATCAAAAGACTAAGTGTCTGGATGGTCTCGGGTCCGTTTTTTTTGGTTTTTTTTTTTTTTTTTTCTCGATATAACAAAGGTGACCATATTTGGTAAAAGAGGGCTATTCTTCTTCTTAATGGAAATGAAAGGATACTTATCACATGTCACCCGCTACTTTTTTACCCCTCACTGCAATCAGATGCATGTTACTATTCCATGGTCTGTAAACGACAAAGATGCCGCTGCTTATATATTTGCGACATCGACACTGCCGACCATCAGTTACTTCTTTTGCTTGAGGTTCAATCATGGGCTTTTTATGATTAGTAAGTATTAATAAAATAATAGTATCATTAAAGTATGCCAACAGTCATAATCTATACCTTGAAGTATAAGACGACTGCATGCAAGGAGGGTCATGATGTACTTGGAACTGTGATCCTCGAAAAAACTAATGTCAACCTCGACTTTGATGTGTTCTCAATTTAACAATTTTCCAAGGTCTACTTTTATCTTCATATTGGTATCGTAAGCTCATTTTTTTGGTCCACCTTAATATAACAACGCACCAAAATGTTAGGTTAAAAATGATCAAGAATAATCCTTGCTTCGATAATTTTTTTTTTTATATTTTTAATTTTTTGTTCACATATATTTTCAGATATATGTTTGCAATTCGGAGTATGAGGAGAGAGAGAGAGAGTGAGCGGGAGAGAGGAGAGGAGAAAGGAGAAGAGAGGGAGGTATAAGGAGAGAGCGAGAGAGAGTTTTAAGAAACAGTTTGGTTCGCACCTTTCCATCTTGTTACAAATTTTTTCTTTTTTGATAGAGAGAGAGAGAGAAGAGAGAGAGAGAGAGAGAAAGGAGAGAGAGTTTTTAATCAAAAACAGTTGGTTCCACTGTTCCACTGTAGTATCCAATTTTTCTTTTTCACCATTTTTAAAAGAGATAAATTTGTGTGTTCATAAATGAGTTTCATGTTGTGATATTGCTGGCATGCAGATTAAAAAGGATTTTCTAGCTGCCCTTGTTTGTATACCATAGAACAATAATGTTTGTACATTGCTATTATTTTCAACAGAAACACAAGAATAAAAGATTTTTTAGTATGGCTACTTTGTAAGACCATCTTATCTCGTAGAAAAATCTCAAAATCACTGTAAAAAAGTTTGTAAAAAATTTCGATCCCATAAAATATCGTTTCAATAGATCTCTCTTCAGAATGACAAGATTGCAGAATTTGAATTACTTTTTTTTGATTTTGAATGAAAAGAGTTTTGTACTAGATGCGATTTATAATTCTATATTGAAACCATTGGACTTTTTACTGTCCTTGTCACTCTGAAAGGTATTTGTGAATTATCTCCCATTCTTTTAGTTATGGGATATCCAGAAGTTATCCATTTGTTTTTACCAGATGTGACAGAAGTATTTGATTTTTAGAATTTTCATAAAAAAAAAGTTTCGAGTTCTCTGATTTTAACCACTGTAAATATGTTTGACATGATCAATGGGTTTGTGAGCTAACAGTGGTTCATGTCACACCCCAACTTTTTCATCCAGCGCCTAATAAGCTTCGAATTATGCTATTTATATTTAAAAAATGTTAATCCTTATATCCCTGAGCGCTGTCGAACTTTTGTTTGTTAAGCAGGTTTGTTGCCAATATGGATATTGGTGTTAAATAAACGGTGCTGCATGCAGCAACTTCAGCTTATTACTGATATTTTGCAATATTTAACACATGTTTGAATACATTCTACCCAAAATCTATTTTTCAATTTTTCAAAAATATTGTTATGTATTATACCACAGTTTTCAACTTGTTTAAATAAACTTAAGGAAATTAAAGTTCCTATTCCTTATTGGAAAACATACGATAATAATCAAAACATTTTCAAAGAATCTATAAAAAGCTACCAGATTTATCATTTTAAACCACCATCCTCACGTTTTTTTTAAACAATGATTGATTGCCTTCGGATACTAATATTTCAAAAGAAAATCTTATTCAACATCATTTTGGGGTAAATGATATAAACTAGAAAAAAAATCGTGGATTTCTAAAAATACTTTAGAATTTCAAGAAATCTTTAGAATTTTAATAAGCATAAAATAGAAAATTTCACGACAAGGACAGGAGCTCTCTGCAGAATTACATCCGATAATTTTACATTACTGGGAGATGAACTTAGCGGCCGATTTCGACATTAAAAGGCCTATTCTCGTGTATGTCTTCATCTCCGCGGTAAGCAAACAATGAACAATGCTTTCTATACTTTGATATTTCCTCGTTGATATATTTTACTTTAAATGATTGTGAATTATTGATTTATGCTTGTATTTGGGCAATTCCGATTCATGTTTATACAAACCGAAATAAACTCGATTATTTGTGTGTGTGCAGCATAGGCAAAGATATTGAAAACATTCGTGTTTGAGAACCATTACTTTCATACAAAGAACCATTACTTTCATACAACCATTATTTTCATAAGTGTACGGCAACCAATCGGAACTCGTTTGCTTGCCCACAGTATGCATATCAATAAAACCTCAGGTGACGAACGTATACTATAATAAAGAAACATTTGTATTTTAGTGAGCTGGGAGTAAGATTGGCGAGATATTCGATTGGCCACGGACACTGTAAACAAAATCCAGTTTGTTAAAAGATTCATACACTGTACAAAGAAAAATTTCAACATTTACATTTCTAGACTTAATCTTTATCGGTCTACAGGTCTTCATAAAAGAATTCCATTAACTTAAATTTCATAACTCTTCTACTTCCATTTAAGTGACTGCAGGCCAAAGAGTCAACCACGAAATCCAGTTTTCATGCCTTCGAATTCCGCAACAATGTTGGGTTTTTCTTGTTCTGTTTTTTTTTTATAGCAGAATGTCATTCTTCAATGAATACTAATTTTAAAACACAGTACCAGTAAGTTATTGTAAATTTAATTCTCGACACTCTATATCTACACGAGCGTCGAAATCGACATTGTTAAATAACAATAGCAAGAAATATGATGTCCTCTTTTGTACAAAATGTTAGTAACTAATCTTAAAATATGTTAATTTTTTCTCCAATTGCATCCATTTATTGAAAATGTTTTTGTATTGAATATACGTTGATTGTGTAATTTGATTAATTCGCTCGCAATTATTTCAAATCAAAATATACTGAGCAAATCTTTTCAATATTTCAACCATACATAGAATCAAATTTATTTTGTATGTGTGCGTCGTTTATGCAATGAAGCAAGAACAACAGGCGATGAAAGATTATGTAATTTCAAAGATTCAATTTGTGTTAAAATGCCCTGATTAACTCTTGTGAAGGTCAAAGTATATTAAATGTTAATACAAAGAAAAATATATGTAGTCAAATTAGTCAAACTGCACGGCTCAATCAATAAGTGTCGTGTGATGCTAGAAATGTCTCGATACCGAGAAAATAATTGCTGATATATAGATTTGTGTGTAGGTATTGGCTTCGATAGAAATGTTGTGTGTGTGTGTTTGTGTGTGAGTCGATGTTTTCATACTGATGAGCTTAATGCTGATTCTGAATATTGTAAATCATGAAACAATGACAGGAACGGGTACATGTAATAAAATCTTTCGTGTGTGTCTTCAGATATTTCTCCAGAAATATTTCAGACCGCAAAGTTCTACAAGCAAGTTAATACATGTATGCTACAGTCCATTCACGCATGGGAATCAGTGTCGTCTATTGTTGTGAGCATAATTTCTCCTGGGATTTGAGCAACAACGCCGTTATCATTTGGAACAGCGTTTTCACTGCTATTAGTTAAAGATTTACTATCCAATAAAGGATTTGCCGCATTTTGTTCAGTCTTGGAATCCATTTTAACACTCAATGATTCTTCCTCTACAGAATTTTCCATTTTACTCTCGGTTTCATGTTTTCGTTCCGACTGTTCTGAATTCTCTTTCACGGAGTCCGATTTATTCGATGGATTAGAAGAGTCAGAATCTGTGTTTTGCTGATTATTTTCAGTTTTTTCCTTCACAGGTTCAACAGAAGATGGAGAACCTTCTAAACATTTGACATCTATCAAAGGAGAAGATACCATCTTCACAATACGTTTAGGTGAAGAATGGGAGGGATGTTTGGCCTCCTTTTTCGCTGAGGAAGGTGATGGTGTTGTTTTACGGAGTTTGAAGCCCTTCTTGATATCTTGCAGTAAACGGTCAATAATGCAACCGTCCTCCTCTGGTTCTATAACGGTTGAAGTTTCTGAAAAGCAAAGATTTTCCTTTAGAAATTTTCGAACTAATACAAAACTCAAAACGCCACAAGCTTTATATTTTTACATACTATTGGACCGCTTTTGTGCCATTTCCTGTTGCTGCTTTTTCCTACGCTCTGCCTTTTCTTCCTGTTGTTTCCTCTGAATATTATCCTGTTGTAAAAAAAGAAATGAATTTTGAAGCAATAATTAATAAGTGAAAATATAATTCTAAAGAGCTGATCCTATTTGACAGTCTATTGTACCTTCTGACACTGCTTCACGCGATCACAAAACGTATGCATGTTGTTGATGCACTCCTCTATTTTGAAACTTTTCTCATTTTCACAGAAGTAACTGATCAGTTGTTTTGTCAAATCTGTTATTTTCTGTAAACCATTGTCCAGTGTCGCCATTTCCTTTTCAGCATCCTATAATTATCAGGTTTTTTTGTTTTAATACATAGGCCTACTGCATGGACAACCAATGAAATTCAACTTAAATACTGTAATTGACCAGTGTCTTAGATTATTCCCAAGTTTTTAAAAATATTGTCTTAATTGTGCTATTACATTGATGTATAGTTTTCTGGTTATTTGGACAGGCATGGAGTCTATAAAGCTCACCTGTATGAAAGTTGCTCAGCTGGTTTTTGACGTCATCGGGACAGTCTGCTAAATCTTTGTGGAGTTTAGTGACGCTGGTTTTTGTTAGCTTCACTTCATTCGTTAATGCGTCCACAGTCAATCTTTACAATGTATAAAAATAGTCCAAAATAAATTCGTCAGCATAAAGTAACTGTATTAATATGATGAAGAAAGGATATCACTCAGCTTCGATGCAATAATACCTACACAAATGAACCCCGCACAAGGAGTGTCACTAGTTTAATCTTTTCCTTATAGATTGATTCACCCCCATATATTCAATGAAAAGAAATACATTTGTATGCCGCTCTGACATTGGTTAAAACGCGTCACATGACTACTCTATACATGTATATTTCTTTAGAAGGCAACATGGCGGCTGTTAAGTCTCTTATAGTATTGATACAAACATCTCATCATACTAAGCTATCTATATTTGGTCCTCGATAAAATAAAACACTTGTTAGGTTTGTTTCTGACCGTCTACAAAAATATGTCAGGTTGTTTCTGTGGACTTGAACAACCGACATATTTCCGTAGACAGTCAAGTAAACAAACCTAATAAGTAATGAACATCAATTTGTAGTTCCGCTCACTTGGATGCTTTAGTCAGATCTGGAGACATCTCCTCCACAAAAGTCAGGGCATCTTTGTTTTCCTTCTCAGCCTCACCCACGAGGTAGTGAAGAAGGGTCACCCGCGGCTTGTTGGCTCTGGTGTCCATCAGTTTGTTCAAAGAGTTGATCCGGAAACCCATAGCATTGCCGGCGTACCCTCCCTAATGAAAAAATAAGAAAAATTCAAGTAGGAAAATAATACAAAAACAAACAAACAAAACAAAACAGAAAAAAAACCTTTGTGCGTGCTTAAACTTAGAATACAAAGAAATTAACATTAAATTCATTATCACGCGTTTTCATTTTTTTTTTTTACATTGAAATAAAAAAGTTGAGTCACGTACTTACCGAATTCATAAAATTTCCAGCGTGCAAGACATATCGCAAAAATACTTTGAAGGACTCATTCTCTAAAAGGTGATGGCAGGCGCTCACAAAAGCATTGATGTTTGGTAAGAGGGAGTCCAGAGTAACACTGAATTCGTCTTTTAAAACCAGGCCGTCAATGCGGATTTTAAAGGCCGGTAACTGGATTAGGGTTAGGAAAAATTTCTCTGCATTTCCAAGCTTCTCTTTATCTCCCTCAAAACTTTTCAGCATGTTAACCTGATGGATGGATTACCATAATGAAGTAAAATGAGAGAGAGAGAGAGAGAGAGAGAGAGAGGAGAGAGAGGAGAGAGAGAGAGAGAGAGAGAGAGAGAGAGAGAGGAAACCATTGTATCAAGATTGGCACACCCAAGTTAGAACTGAAGTATATCAATACTAGGTAATCGTTTTCAAGAATGTCAGATAGCCGAAAATTAACAAATATCGCTTTTGGTTTCATATCATGAATGGTATAAGCTAAAGAAACTACTCAGCAGAAACTCATTTAGTGGGAAACACCCCCTTTGGAAAAACGTATGGAAAATTCTTGGCATACTGATTCTACAAGCATCCTGCATTTAAAAACATTCTTCTACCAAAAGTAGCAAGTTTCAAAATCTATCAATAAATGCGTTTATGTAGGTGATTAATGCATATTTTCTAAATGCTAGTATACCACAAGCTTCCTCCATCAACACAGTACAAAAAGACCCCAGAACAAACCGAATTAGAAATCTCTGCAGGTCTCCGATCAGCTTCTTATGACAAATCATAAGAAAAAACAAACTAAACCAGGAAAGCATGATTGAAATAATGCTTGAAACCGTTTCTTTCAACATTGACGGGCGGCATTACAATTTCTCTCTCCACTGAAGGATACAATGGCAATTAAAGCAAAAACGTAATAGGTCTGGGAATGAAAGGACTTGCATGCAAAAACTGTTACTTTCTATTTACATTTTTCTTTCAATAAATTTGACTGTTATTTCATTTAAAAAATTATACCGAATGGCGATGTTTAAAAAGAAGGTTTAAAGCATAACTTCCCCATTAATATATTGTAATTTTATATGCAACAAAGTCAGCATTAGGTCATTTGCCTATATAATGTAAATTTCAATTTATAATGTAAATTCAAATTTATAAGAAATACAAACGGTGAGTTGAAAATTACTGAAGATGAACTATGTCAGTTTGATTTCAGTGGAAGTGTAAATTATACTTTACCTCATCTGTTTCCGGAAGTATTTTTTGCAAACCGCGCAGTCGCTCTTGGCCAATGACAATCGTATCACCCGCTTCAATCATGGACATAATTTCACTATGATTGCACTTGAATTGCTTCAGGAAAATGTTAACATTCATGCTTCTTTTTGTGTCAAGAAGTAAAATCTACAAGGGATTATGTACAACATTTAACACCACAAAGGATTTGGTAATTACTTCAAATGTGTTTTTAAATAAACAGTTAGAAAACGCTTGTCACTAGTACTACTTACTTTTTCTTACGTAAAGAAGAAGAAATAGAAAGAATAAGAAAACGACAGCATAATTCATTGTGGTACAGATATATTCCCTCATGACAAAACAACCCCCCAAAATAGGAGACTTAATTAGCAATTAAAAAGGGAGTTTTTGCAAAAGCAAGCGAACCTTAAGTGACATTAATCACTGTGCCAGCACTAGATGCAATAAAAGAGGAATGAAAAAAACTTGCTTTTTCAGCTGTCTCTGTTTTATTAGAATTTAGCACGAAATCTTTATATCATGTTTGTCGCAAAATAGTGATGGCTGATTTTCATGACAATTTCCACGGAAACCTGTTAAATTGTCCGTACCTTCAATGATCAACCTTACCTCCGATGGCGGCTTGACTTTATTTTTCTCATTTTCCTTTGCTTTCTGAATTTGCTTTTGACAGAACAGCTGTTCCAGGGCTTCGTATTTCACACTTATATGATCCTGCATATCCAGTATTTCTTTCCAAACGTTTTCATGCGCTGCAATATTCAATTTCAACTGTAGTACTAGTAAGCATGCTTGTCTGTACAAATTATAATATCTATAGATCTGATTATGAGTATTGTATACCCTGTACTTGTATCATGAATCACACTTACATGAAATGGTATGAGGCGGAACCTTCGTCCAGTTGAATGTTTTCATTTTGTGCTTCGGAGTGGGGGTCCACATTTTACTGGACGCCATTTGATTAGAAGAAAATGTCAGCGGTGCTGGTCTTGCTTTGACCATTCCAGGTGGCGGGGGTGGAGGAGGTGGTCCACACCCAGGTGGTGGTGGCGGCGGAGGGGGGACCGGAGATCCTAAACCTGGAGGTGGAGGTGGTGGAGGAGGAGCGGGTGGTCCCATACCAGGAGGAAGAGGGGGCGGAGGAGGCGGCGGTGGGGGAGCTGGAGGCCCCATGCCAGGAAGAGGGGGCGGCGGCGGCGGTGGTACTGTACTTTGTGGTGGTGATCCGATACCTGACAGGGGTGGTGGTGGTGGTGGTGGTGGTGGAGGAGGAGGAGGAACAGGCACAGAACCAAGTTGAATGGGAGGTAGAGAGCATGAAATGGAACCTTGCATCAAAGGAGGTGGTGGTGGTGGCGGCGGTGGTGGTGGTGGAGATTGAGTCGATTCTCCACTCTGTGTGGACATTGTGGATACAGGTGATGATATTGACAGTTCGGTAGTGTTCTTTTTTTCTTCTGGACAATCTGCCTGAGTTGATGAACATGATATTGCGTCACTGTTGGATGAAGGAGATGGTAAAGTTTCATTGACAAAATCAAAACATTGGTCGATTTCCTTGTCAATTCTTTTAAGAGTATCACAGGAAGGCTTTGGATTTATATTTAATTTCGCTTCCAATGCTTTTTTGAAGTCTGTGGAATTATCCTTTGGAAGACGGAGAGGGACTCTGTGACCCGGTGCTGGTTCGGATAGTGTTCTGTTGATTGGTACAGGGTCAGTCTGAACTGCTCTGGACGTTCCTGGGTATTTTGGAAACAATTCGGACCCACCGAGGCCTATTTTATTGACTCGTGTTTCGTCAATCAGAAATGCACGCCTTGCAGAAGTTTCCACAATGTTCCATTGAACATCACTACAAATTTTACATAGCAAATTTAATATAAGGTATAACGAAACAAACTGAGAATTGTTTTTAATAGAAATGTTTAAATCCAATCTCATAGCATCATATTGTAATCGACTTTGCGACTTTAATCATCATTTAAATACGAAACTTCGACTAATTTTCATACTCTGTCAGACGATATCCTATTATGTTCTTCGAACGGATGAAACAGACGAGAAAAGAAATGATTATGTAAAGGATATTGCGTTCATAAAAAAAAATACACGATTTCGAACCAAATTGTAATAAAAATCTGTCTTTGTCAATGTGTTCTCACATGTCAAAGTCGGGGGCTAAATGTCTCCCTCGTTCTGGTAGAGATGATTAGCTTCACTAATTCCGATCCTTTGTAAAAAGAGTTCCAAGAAAAAAATTAATTACAATATTCTAGATAAATCGCCGATCTTTGCATCGACTTTGATACAGACAAGAAAGCGTGACTCCTGAAATATTATTTTAGAAGTAAGAATTTGTACAGTTTTGCAATAAGAATATGACATTTTGCCCTAGAAACAAGACGCCTGCATGTTAGCCTTGTTCGGAGCCTACAGGGTGTATATCAGAAGAAGAGGTGAAAGTACAATCATTTAATTTTATTTCACGTGATCACCTAGCGCGGATTCTCATTGGTTACAACACCTTTTAAGAATTGAGGTGATTTTTCGATCACGTACCTGAACAACAAGTAAAGTCTAATAGACATTGTTTTGTTGTTGTAATATAAAATTAAATGATAAGAAATAAATCTTATATTTTTTCGGGTGATATGCAGGTTATCACCGAGATTTTAGACGGTAAAACTTTTCATCAATGCGCTTCGCGCATTGATGAGTTTTACCGTCTAAAATTCGGTGATACCTGCATCACCCGAAAAAATATAAGATTCATTTCTTATGTCGTCTTATTAGAATTAATATATTCAAACTGATTTTATTAAAAAGACTGCATATTTCATACTTCAAAACCATTTTTGTATGAACTTCTGAAGTACATGCGCTATGAACCAGATGGTTAGAAGCATGTCACTGATTAAAAAAACAAAAAAACAAAACGGTTAATCATTATGCATGCTCATAATGAACAGATAAAAGAGCTTCCTTTTGATTTCCTAGATGACCCTGATCGAGTTAACAAGAGGTCCATGGACCACATCACTCACCCGAGTCACCATGGCCCTACTGGTTGTTCAGCTGTTTGATTTTTGACATAATTCCCATGAAAAATTTTGACCCCATATTGTGGCCTCAACCTAGCGCTACACTTGAATCTGCACTACCTAGGGGTGCCTGCATATTCATGCCCCTGTTGTTCTTGAGAAGAATTCCTCTTAAATTAAATATATTCCCATGTAAAACTATGATCCCCTATAGTGACCACACCTTACTTCCGAGAGCCACAATTTGAGCAAACTTGAATCGGCAATACCTGAGATTGCTTATTGTTCTTCAAAAGAATTTTTTAAAAACATTTATCCTGTACAACTGCAAGTCTTCATACAAAACTGAGATCTCCTATTAACCCCAAAATTGCTAGAAGTTTACGGACGGAGGTCGGACGAAATGTAATCAAAAAAGGTTTCAACTTAGCTAGGAGAGCGAAAATTCTCCTTGCGACATTGAAGAAGGGGGGAGTATAAAAAGTTTGAATTATACATACCTAAGTGGGTTTTCCGGTTCAATTTGTAGAAGAGCTTGCAACACATTCAGAAACACATCAGCCAGAGGGGTATTGTAAACCTAACATAAAAAACATTTCAAAATTTTAACCAAAATTATATCAAAACTTAAAATGATAAAAAGAGAGAGAACGGATATTTTCTTGTATACATGTCACACTAAATATTATTTCAACTTTGAATGACCAACAATTCGACATTCCAACAAGCATTTTAGAGTATTCCATGGCAATACATAGTCCCCTACCCCGGTCGCAAAAATTATTGGAGAGCAACAATCTTCGAAGTTCATAATGTAGGATAGGAATGGCTGGAAATCAACTATTGTTTAGGTACATAGACTATCATACAATAGTATGGTAATCCGTATGGTACATAACACTGATGATCGTATGGATAGAAAATACTGTATAAGAAAATTGTCACGTAAATTATACGCACAATGGAGATACATTTGTATTTCCCCAAATTACTCAACTTTTTGATATTTTAAAAATTTAATAATTATATCAGTATCAGGAAAAAAGACAAATCTATTTAATTAGGTTTATGTCTTTAATAAAGTCAATAAACTGTGAAAAGTATTTTTCTAAGTCTAAGGGCCGTAACTAGACGAAAAGTAAATAAATTCAAACTTGACTTATGCTATGTTTATATGGCAAAACGATTTACCATATTCAAACGAATATCTATAAATACAAGAAAAATGCCCAAAATCTGATTCACGCTATTTTGAAGTATTTTCCCATAGTCCAAGGGCAATAACTTCGCGAAAAATCAACGAACCGAAACAAATTTGTAACTTGTTATGCAGACCTAATGAAACACGTGCACGAATGATACCCATCTGTATCTCACTCAAAAACAATTCAAGCGATCAGCTGGTCACAGAACTAAAATGGTCAGATATCGATTGTTCATTGAATTCTTCAGTTTAATTTCTGATTGGCTTAGCTCAAAGAAAACTTTTATTTAAAAAAAAATCGACAATGTTATTTTTTTTTTATTACTTCTCGAGATCGAAAATCGATTACGGTTTTGTCGGAGTAGTGCTCAGTTCTAAGAATGTATTGGGGTCAAAGTTCTCAATGTTATCGAAAACCGTTCTTCACATAAATTTGAGAACATAAAGATCAAGATCGTGCTCGCATGTTTATTCTCGAAAACAAAAAAACTAGCGATGTATGTACTTCGTTACGGTAGATTTTTAGATTATGGAGAATAAAATAAAATAAAAATAAAGCTGAACAAGTAAGCCAATATATATTATCCCATCAAATACGTAAAACACGTCTGAAATCTTATTCTAGTTTCACACTACCATAAACACGTTCTCGTGTTGTATTCTGATTCTCGCCTCTCGGGATCAAGTATTCGTATCGAGAACGATGACTCCGAACGTGCTCATGTTTCCGTGTCGTGGCGAACGCTTGCATCCATGACGTTACGCACGGTACTGGTGTTACTTTACGTCATAAATGGGGCCAAATTCGCAAAAACAACGTCATATTTCACACAAATTCATAATCTTTGAACAAGTTATTTTATAAAATAAAATTTACTATATGAATAAAGCAAATCTGAATACGCGTGTAGTGTACATGAAGAAATATTCTGAATTTAAATGCAATGTCTTTAAGGAAGTACTTTGAAGTTCATTTTGCACTCAGAGTACACCATTAAATTGATACATCTGTAGTTGATAATTTAACATTTTTAGGTTGAAACATGATATATCAGCGCATTATATACATAATTCTACTTTCATTTCTGTCGAAAAATTAGACGTAAATGTACTTTATCTATCAAGGTTATAATGCGCATTGTTTACAAGTACATCGCATTCACGAGGGAACGGTTATCTGCTTGTTGATACAAAACTCCAGAGAGACCAATTTTTATTTATTTTTTTTTTTTTTGAAGATGCAGACACCTTCATTTCCAACAAGCAATCGAGTCAATTATGGTACCGGGTAGTTGTAAATAAATGCCACAAAGTATGCACATGGGCACTATCTATTGTTACTAAAGGTGTGCAAGAAGGAGGATGCCATAAATACTGAAAACATGGAGCTGTAAACTATGTTCAAATGCTATTGACAAAGTTATTCATTTTATTTCAGCTGTACAGGATTGTTAGGTAAATGCTTCTGGGTCCGGATGTTACCATTTGGTTTGTAACAATTTATAACTGTAGACAGGGTCGACTTGAAACTTCGCAACAGGTGCAAACAAGAATGATATATGGCAAAGGACGCATGGGACGGGTAAGCTCATTTAAAAAAGGGGATAGGTGATTACAATTCTCTTCTTCATAAACATGATATTCCTTGTTATATTATTAATGAAAATTTACATATATAACTATGTGTCATAAAGAAGATAACAGGTTCTACTTATAAATCCGCATGTCTTTCGTCGCTCATAGCAAATAACCACAGAATACTATGAAAGTCTCCCAAACGAACACCAACTGAATCTAAACACCCCCCCCCCATTGACTCACGTCCATTTTCATTTTCTGCATGATAAACAAACTGTATATATACAATGTATATTGTTTGTTTACTTCTACTTCTATTGCAAAGCCCTGAACTTTCATTCCCCTAAGATCCTTAAAAAAAAATAAATAAAAAAAAAAAAAATAAAAAAAAAAAATAAACAAAAAATGAAATGAAAAGAAGAAACCTTAATCATATAATATATCTATATCCCAGTATATAACCTTATGATATAGGGCATTGAAGATTTCTTTATGATCGTTGATGTCGACACAGGCGGGATTCAGGGCGGCCATTTCTTCATCATCTGACTGCTTTTCGTCGTCAAATACATCACACTGAATGATCAAGTCCTCGTCATCCTCGTTCCTTAAGTTGCTGATTAAATCCAGAGTGTTTAAACCTAATAACAGAAAATACAACAATGTAAGATTACTAAAATAGACATGTACTCATTGTCAAGTTGACAGATATGAGACCGGGAGATTGAACGGTGATCCGATATATTTAGTCAGAACGTGCCTTCAATCTGCAGTGAATGTTAGAACTTACCTGATTTCAAAATTATCAGCTTATACATGTAGTATGTATTCAACTCACACGTCCAAATATATTATCGTGTATCTTATGATCGAAGGTTTTCCCCAAGTTTCAGTTTCTATACAGGGGCAGTTGAAATTAATGACCAATATTTGACTCGGTTGAACTGTATCTCTCTTCTTTCTGTTTATTTTTCCATTTAGCTCACTCTGGAGCATTGTCGCGTAATATCTGGTTATTTCCCAGGGATCTACAGTTCTGGTGCTACATGTATACGTGGCTGTCCTCTCTATCTCTCTGTCCATTTTACACGCACTTTTTGACTGTTCTTCATTGTATTTGATCGTAAGGCATTGTGTGAAATGAAGCGCCATCAATTCGTTCCTTCTCTTTTACCTCAGAAAATAGCGAAACTGAAGTCGGTTTGAAATACCTTTACCTTGTGTAAATTGAAATTCCAGGATAGATGGGGCTTGTGAAAGACTCGACGGTATCAGAAATATTTTTATGTATCTTACCATGAATTTGCCAGTCCATTTCCAAAAGCTCTGAATGGTGATATTTTTGAGTTTTCACGTGTCTAATTGGTTAATTTGGAGATGATTCGCCGTATTGGTGGAGAGTGTATAGAAACGCGCTAATTACTGTTTGAACTTCGCGTCACCAACAACGGTGTTTATTTAGTCAAACATAAATAAAAATAAGATCACTGTTGAGTACTATCAATAGTAGTGTGAACTGTTAGCTGTTTTTAGTATGTATCTCTTTTACATCTCGATTTATCATTGAACAGGCCGCCCCTTCAACATCACACGCATGGAAATATTTCAAAAAAGAATTAGGTGCAAAAAGTTTGACTTTAATAGGCGGAATTGACGTACACTGGTGGTACCTCAAATATGTTTGCACATCTAAAGGCAAAGCATCCTAGCACAATTGTTCAGACTTCAGAAAAAACTCTCTGTCGATGTCCCCTAGAATTCGAAGACTTTCCTGTGCCCAACCCTGAGACTGGGAACAAAACCAACAAAACCGAAAATTCGCTTATTCTTAGCTGATGTTGAGCAACTATTTTTGCGATAAAAAAGGCAAATTATATATTAGTTCTGGATGTAAAGAATTAGCTTGTGAAATCTGGACGTTGGGATTTATTTCTCTTGAAATTTCGTGCATGTTTATCCTTTCTTTGTTTTCTCACATTTACTGCATTTATTGTTTTAATTCATCATAACAAGAGTATCGCTGGAGTGTTGCATTGCATTTTTGTGTGCATATAAACTAAGAGAACTTGAGAAATTGGAGACCTCAACTATGTCTCAAAATGTATATATTTTGATACAATTAACCGGTTAATCGGTCGGAACGTGCTTTGGTTAACCGATTGGTAATTTTGTATTCGATTGCCATCCCTAATTCTTTGTGATAGTTACATGAAATGTTATACACATGCTTCGTATTGCGCTAAGAGTGAATTATTTTAAAAGAACACACAAAAATATAAATATTTGATAGTGAGCCTTTTGTAAGTGTAAAGAGGTCAAAACTTTGGCATAGTGGAGATGCATGAAGAGCATTGAATGAACATTAGATTACTACAATTAATGTACTATAATAGTAAGTAGATCATTATGATACTATAGCACCAAACATTTCTAGAAATACTCCCAGCAAAGCACTCTTCATCTTATAAGTGAAATACCTTTAAATAAACCATCGAAATCGACTGAGAAATTGTACTTAGCTGTGTGCTTAGTTGTAAATATTATAAACCCTTGCTCAAGATGTTTTCTTAAAATTTTAAGAAATAATGAAGTGTTTTATCTAATTTCTCTCAATTTCTCATCCACTACATCCAGTAAATGTGATCTTGGAGAGAAACACTTGATTATACACATCATGTTTTACACTTTCCCCTAATAGGTTAAATTTAGATCTGCGTATATGAAACTACTTAATGACGATGAATTAAACATAGTAAACAACGTAAAACCCCATTCCTTTAACTAAAATAGATTGTCGTTCAATTATCTGAGTAGGTCACAACGATTCGCCTCTGTATCTCTCCGGAAATGTCTAGCTTTTAAAAATAGAACGTTGAGTCATCACTTCAGATCATTAAAACATAGAACTCACCGATAAATTCGTTACGGACCCTCACCCTGTCTTCTAATTCTTCATTAGCCACGATGATGCAGTTAACAAATGCCATTAAGGTAGTCTTGTACGGTATCAGGTCCGCCATTCTCAGTTCATTCACAATCAGACTGAAGCGGTATCTCTGCTTCTTCAAAGTCTGAAAAAGAAATGCCACCCGTGGATTTGGTACAGAAATGGCAAAAGCATCTTAGTTACATTGTTATATGAAATGACATGACACATCAGATAAATATCATTACTTTGAAAACAGACATTTGTGTGAAAAGGGCAAGATTCTGTAAAACACAGTTTCGATATTTTAACTGTTTTAGATGGCATTGCAGTCGACACCAAACGTTCTGAGCAAATCCAGACTAATCAGGGTAGCTCCACCGTAATGTGACTGCCCCATAACCTGTATTTATTTCCAGTCAATATACAGTCTTAAACAATAACCAAAGACAATTTATATTAATTTAATTTAAGCAATATTTCATTAGGAAAAACATAATAGAGCAAGCCTATGTAAGCCTTATCAAATTTAAGCACGATCTTATGTAAAAGACAATAAAAAAAGTACATAAAATCTTATTAAATCAATATTTTAATGTTAAAAGATTTATAAAAATCCTCTATGTTAGAAATATGACAATATATGATTTAATTGTGGATAGAAATCATTGTGTAATTGACATACAATAGAGATATAACGCTGGCACATGAATTATTGCACTTGATACATGTATATAGTGGGATATAATGTACATGTTGATTGTTTCTATATATAAACCTTTTCGGTATCAAATAGATTTTTTTTTTACCTGTAAACAAAATTTCTACAAAAATATATCTTCTCATATATTTCAATAAATGGAAGACTTTGCATAAAATCTATGACGTTACATCCTTAACAGAGGGAGAAATCAAGAGCGCTCAACACTAAGTTTGATTCACTCGTTTTGTGTGCGTAGGCATTCTAAAAGTATATAACAAACAGAGTGGGTGAAGATACAAACGTTATCAAGACAAATATGATGACAGATTCTAAGTTCATGTAAACAATAAAATGCTTCCTTTGTAGGTTTATCGGGTGATGAATGCAGCTAGCATTGCAGGGGGAAAAAAGACATAACCCGCGTAAACGGGTTATGAATTTTTTCTGCAATGACTGAATCAAACACTGCTTGATGTTTAGAATTTTAAACGACTTTGCTCAAAAGCTAGAGCGAGATCAGATTGGAATATTAAATTAACGGTTGCGTTCAGAATGAAATATCAAATCAATATATTACACCCCGAATGGGATATCGGATTACAAGAATGCACTAAGCAGCCATAAATCTATGTGTATATCATCATGCTCCTAATGTATGTATTTGAAAACTTTCATTGAAAATATAAATAGACAACTGCTTTTTTCAATAAAAATGGTAAATATTCATATCTTGTGATTAGTCTTCCCCAAAAAATACTTTGTTGAACACCACTTTGATAGCACACACACACGTATTCTGAAGTTGACATTCTGAAGTTGACATTAAACTGATGCTGGAAGTCATCATTGACGATATCTACATTGTCTTCGGTGATCAGATCTTTAAAGATATATGGTGGAATTCCCATGGGCATGAATTGTGCTCCTTTATTATGAGACAAAATATCGTAAAAAGCTTCTATAAGAGAAAAAAAATCTTGCTATAGCCTTCAACTTGATATTTCAACGACGGTTTTTTTATCCATCCATTAACAATACTCACTTAATTTCATTTATATGTCGATTTGATATACCCCAGTAAACTCGAAATAAAAGACATCACAGAGTCCTCCATATTCATTTCTTATTTGGAAATTTATTGAACATTAATATTTACGGCAAACTGAACAATCAACTTTATGACAAACGGGATAGCTTCAAATTCCTCATCGTTGACTTCCTATATTTATATTCCATATCACTTGCATATGGTGTTTATATCTCTCAATCGATTCGATACGCAAAACCATCTTCTGCGTTTGATTAATTTTTAAATCGAGGTTACTGACAATAATCTTTGCAACAGGGACTTAAATGGTGTCCTTTAAAGTCAGCATTTTGCAAATTCTCGGGCTAGAGCTAGGGTAAGGGTTGGGGAAGGGGTTAGAGTTAGGGCTAAGGGTTGTGCTAGGGTTAGGGCTAGAGTTGGGACATTCTTTTCAGCGTCTTTGGCAAAAAATAAACTTCCACCAAATCAAATACACCGCAAAATGCCTGTAGTTTATATGGACGACTGTGTGAAGCTCGGCTCTGGTCCTCGACCAACATCTGTTGACCGCGGCTAAGGTCATTATAATGACTGGATTTCCCAATAAAACCTGTCATGTAGCAGAATGCTGTCTGGAGTCTTTCAGACCAATTTCTTTCTTTACTGATTTCCATTGTGCATTACATAAGTAATCAAAATATAGTGCTCATTGTCGGTACATGTATGACTTGTCAACAGGGGATGCTTACTCCTCCTAAGCACCTGATTCCACTCTTGGCGTTTCCGTGGATCCTTGCTCGCCCTTATCATAATTTTGTAATCTTATGGTATCTATGAGATTGATCACTGTTCGATATCTTCACTATTTTGTTCTGTTTGCATTTTGTTGTCAACCATCTCTATATCTTGAATCAGAGCGTAATGATCACCAGACCATTTTCAAAACACAGATTTGTTACATGACTGGCAATCTTTGAAATAACGAATATCACTATCATGCTCTCACCAACCAACTACTCACATTTATGGAGCAGCAAAAAAGTACACATCGATTACGCCATGCGAGTAACAAAGGGTACGAACGTGTGCGAATGTTGCGAAGGATTAGCACGAGTAATTATATTGTCATGCTCACACAAGATGGAGGTGTCTGGTGTTTGATGGGTGTGCTTTGTAAGCAATTTCCACAGAGAATTCTGTAGTTGGTAATGAAACACAGCGCCATGAGAGGGCATTATTCTTTATCAAGAAATAATGAGAAACTATTTACCTTAAAGCTATCTAGAGCGTCCATTGTCAGTCTGTAGCCATCATCGGAGTACACACACAGTGCCGAGAGTAACTCGAACACTTGTTTCTTCACCATAACGTTGTTTGTGTCTAATGCTACAACAAAAAACACGTACAAATTCAGATTTTAGAATGATCCTTGCAATAAAATTCTAGAACAACTCGTTTCTTTGTAAAAAATCAAAATGATTCCTTTCCATTTCGACCAAACTGACTCTTAGAGTCAGTTTGGTCGAATTGGAAAGGAGTCTATATATTTTAGAACCATGCTGGTATGGTGTAGTAAGTGAACTTTGTTTTATACAATACTTTTATGAATTTGGTTCAGAACCTTTATTGAGTTTGCATTCAATAAAACGAAAAACTCTGCCTGATTTGCTGTCACTTTTCTGTTCCTTAAAAATGACGACAAATACTTTGAGGGTATAAAACCAAAGCCGTCTTCTTCCACGTCATTGATCTCCTTATAAAACGGTCACCATAATGCACTAATGTGCTGCAGAATTTGTCT
Source organism: Ostrea lurida (assembly GCA_903981925.1). NCBI lineage: Eukaryota > Metazoa > Mollusca > Bivalvia > Ostreida > Ostreidae > Ostrea > Ostrea lurida. The sequence goes on along the minus strand of CAJDSM010035678.1, from coordinate 3,009 downwards.
TGCTCTTCGAAAATGATTTTACAAGACTGGGTTTACAAAAGGATTATAAATCTTTAATAGCATCACCATTTCTTTGGCCGGAGTTTTCTAAATCAGCTGCAATTCGTATTGGGTTGTTTTTCTTTTGATTAAATTTTGTAAACAAAAAACCTGATGTAGATGTATTTCAGACACTAACACGAATACGTGGGTAGATCGTACAGTCATTCGTAACAGTAGAATTATATTTTTTGTAACCTTACAAAAATACTTACCCAGCACACGAAGTCTGGTTGTGTAATGCAGCTATCAAATGGTGATGACAATTTCACAGAACTTTTCTAATAATCAGATGAATAAAAATGGAACTAGGGAATTTCAAGTTGAATTATTGATGCACAATTGCGCGAAATTGTGGAAAATGTTAAATACGAGGCTCGGAGAACCACACTTATTGAATTAGTGATATGTTAGCTCGCAGTAGGAAAACGTTGGTTTGGTATGAACATATTTTATTGGCATTAATGGACAATGTAGATGAAACACAAGTCATGTTACTCACTAGGTTGTCTACTTACATAAACAGAAAAATGCTTCAGTTTCACATGATCGACAAAAAAATCAGTGAAAATAATATTTTCAGAGAGTTTATGCAATAAAGGAATTGAGACATATTCATGTACTTATACTAGATGTTCGCAGAGACTTTAATATAGCCAAAAACCAGGTGAAATCGATTATCATTTTAGTTGTCACTAGACAAATATACCATCTCCCCATAGTACATAAATCACAGCACGCACATTTTGACAATTTGCAGTTAAACTTTAGTATAATTTGTTTCTGACACATGCAATATTTAGTATAGTTTGTTTTTGACACATGCAATATTTCAAACAAGAGAGAAAAAATGGAAAAGAAATTTTCAATTTCACCACATGCAAAGAAAAGATCGTGAATAATGCAAGACTACATATCTAGGTACTGTAGCTGCCAATACAGGTAATTTACCCAAAACATACATTCTTATTTCAAAGACAAAGACTTCCAGCGACCCAAAGAAATATGATAAATATGAGTTAATAAATCGTAATTCAAATTTTGGTATACCGTTGCATTTCTTGCGGTACAATTTGTTATATCCGAGCACTTATCTGAATCATGTTGTAGACTATGATAAATACGTACATGTATTTCTCGAGAATCTGGCAGTTACGCCTTGGAGCTTATAGACACAAACGTATTTCTTTAAATTCTTCTCAACTACCTCAGAAGTTATTAACAAATGCTACTGAAAATTAGGACCTCCAATGTAGCATTGATAACAAACTGTTATCAATTCCTTCACGATACATTAAAATCTAGGCTTTTTGAACAAAACAGCCACCGAAAAACGGGTCTTGGGAAACAAGATAACATATTTTTGTCAGAAACCACTCTGATTGCCCACACAAGTACTCTGTTCAAAGTAGATATTAAGAGCATGCTTGGGTTTCTTAAAAATTATATTTATGTAGTCTTTGGAGACCATGTTTTCCAACAATCTGTTTGGTTACCTTACTTGGGCACTAATTGTGCCCCCTTATTGGCAGACTTATTTATATTTCATACGAAGAGAATTTGTTAAAAAACTGAACGGGATTAAAAACAAAAACTTGCCGTGTCATTCAACCTTACAATATAGGTATATACACGATGTCTTATCAATAAAAATAATAATTTTCACATTATGTCCATTGATATATCTTGACGAACTCGAAATAAAGGACACCATGCACAGAATTGACAGATCTGCTTCATATTTGGATATTTACTTAATATTGACTCTAATGGCAGAGTGACAACTACATTATATGATAAACGTGATGACTTTGACTTTGCAACCGTCAACTTTCCTTTTCTATGTAGTAATGTACCACTATTACCTGCTTATGGTGTGTTGTCTCTCAGTTGATTCGATACGCAATGGCATGCCATGCGTATGAGGACTTTTTAAAGCCGAGGCCAACTACTAACCAACTTGCAGGGTTAAACGAATCTTATTTAAAGTCATATGTTGACTGATTTGTTTCATACCCATCGTTAGACTGTCATTTTCGTACTAGATTTTGGACGACGGGTAACCCCGTTTTACTTTGTTTCGACTACGGGCTCACGGCGGGTGTGACCGGTCAGCAGAGGATGCTTACTCCTCCATGGCACCTGATTCCTGCCTTCGCTTTTGTCGGAGGTCCGTGTTGCCCTACACTCAATTTTGTATATGTTTTTGGGACTATGATTACGTTTAACACATTGTTTACTTCGCCATTTTATACTTTATATATGTATGCAAATAGACGTACTTAGTAATTTAAGGAATGAAGCTAATTTTGACCTAGGTTATACGGATATAATCTAACTTGGTGCAGTTTACGCTTTATAATCCGCGAAGCGGATTATATTTACGTAAACTGCACCAAGTTAGATTATATCGTATAACCTAGGTCAAAATCAGCTTCATTCCTTATAATCTAATTTTAAAAAAATGTATTTAACGTTGTGTGTTGAACAACTTGCGAAGATAATAAGGATTTTGAATGAGGCGCACGAAATTTTTCCGTAGCAACAAAGTGGAAAACAATAACGTCAAATGCATTGTGACGTTCATTCTAGGACTCACAGAGAGCAAGTTAGATTATCCAAAATACATTGATGTTGCTCAATCGTGTTTCAGCCAATCAAATTGCTATGTAACAAGTAAAATTAAATTATATACAAATCTATTATAAGATACGTTTAAGTAGAAAATCTAAAAAGAAACGTCACTAAAATCCCCTTTTCCAAATTATTTTTTGGTATTTATATCAGAGCATAAAATTTCTTTGAAAAACATTGTTTATAGGTTATTGACTGACTATCGGAATATGCCCGCCCAAGGTCTTTGCAAAATAAAGCGGACAGAATTTGCGATGCCTGCTTTCTCTCAACGACCGATGGCGTGCATTTTTCTCGCTATTCATTCAATAACCATTTTTGTTGCATATTTCAATT